>OMNZ01075789.1:7767-18716 GCA_900303255.1 Lesueurigobius sanzi
TCATGTGAAGAGTCCTAGTAATTAGAGATACAGTATTAACTTTAACCTCTTAAACCCTATAGGACCCAAATTGGGCACTAAAATCTCTCTCCTTCCCCTATCCCTCTCTCCTTCCTCTCTTCCTCTTTCCTTCTTCTCGATCTCTCCTTCCCCTCTCTCTGTCTCTTTCCTTCCTCTCTCTCTTCCTCCTCTCTCTCCTTCCTCTCTCTCTTTCCTTCCCCTCTCTCTCTCCTTCCTCTCTCTCTCTTTCCTTCCTCTCTCTCTTTCCTTCTTCTCGATCTCTCCTTCCTCTCTCTGTCCTTCCTCTCTCTCTTTCCTCTCTCTCTCCTTCCTCTCTCTCTTTCCTTCTTCTCGATCTGTCCTTCCTCTCTCCTTCCCCTCTCCCCAGGACCCAAATTGGGACCTGTTGGGGTTTAAGAGGTTAAACCAGGACTAAACATCTGCAGTTAAACAAATTCTACCAAACTCTTGCCAGCCCTCCACCTCGATTGCAGTAATAGGGTCCTTATTTGTTTATTCATTAGGATCCCCATTAGCTTGTATCCTTAGGCCAGCTAATCTTCCTGGAGTCCTGTTTTAAAACAACTAGCTACAATTCAGTCATTTGTCTCAGGAATATGAGGCACAATTTCGTTTTTGTTACTTGTCATAAATTGAGACCACCATTTGAAAGATCCATTGCATTTCATAGATTTTGATATAGTTGCAGTACATACATAGCCATATTGCTAGAAGAAATATGTTGCAAAATCACAAAGTTACTGAAGTCTTGAATCAGATCTAATCTTTTGCTAACACAGCCTTAAACAAAAATGCATGTAGCTTAAAAATATTCAGTTTTTAGTCCTGATTCTTTTCCTAAGTTAGTTCCATTTGATCCTGATTTGTTGCGCTGGGACAATGGCATCGCTCCTATCTCCACAGGTGGTGACGTTGGCGGTGTACAGCTTCTTTCTGGTGTGTTTAATCGGTCGGCAGTTTTTGGATCCCATTCAGGGTTATCCGGGACACGACCTGGACCTGTATGTGCCCATCTTTACGCTGCTGCAGTTCTTCTTCTACGCTGGATGGCTCAAGGTGAACACCGCACTGACCAAGATGATGTCATTTTGATTTGCAACAGCGGCCGTGTGTAGTTTACGACTTTGGTTTTTGCACAGGTGGCGGAGCAGCTCATAAACCCTTTTGGAGAAGACGATGATGACTTTGAGACCAACTGGCTGATAGACCGCAACTTTCAGGTCAAACGTTTTCTGTTTGTGGCTAAAGTTAGAAGGTTAGTAGTATTTTAAATTAAGTTTTAGTCCATCTGTCTCTAGTCCGTCAGTGCTTTGTCCAGTTTTTGTACATTTTAGCATATTATATTTTGCATTTTTCAGTCGGATCCTGAAAGTTTAAAGGTTTATGTAGAAATAGGCCTGTCACAAATCACGTTTTTTAAGTGTGATACACCATGTTGCTGCAATAATATTGTAATAAATTAATAATAAAGACCATTTTCTGATGCAGTAACATTCAGGTCTCTTATAGTCACTTTATGTACAGCGGGGGTAGGCAAGTTTGCTTGTCGGAGGGCCAATTTTCTTCATTGTCAAAACACCAAGGGCCAACTGTAGCCCACAAGAAAGCACCACTTTCTACAAATTTCAATGTTAAACATCACAAATTACCTTTATAGGGTGTATTTCCTGGAAAGGAAATTGACAGTATTTCCTAATTTTAAAGCACTTCAACAGGTAATTGTTTTCTGATTTGTGTAGTAATATTTCCCAGGATCATCCCAGGGGCCAGAGGTTCTATGCTAGAGGGCCGGATTTTGCCCCCGGGCCTTACGTTGCCTACCCCTGATGTACAGTATGGGTGATCAAATGAATGAGTTGACTTATCACAATCCATAAAGACATAACACAGTACAAGAAGAATTAAGAATCAAAATTCAACAGCTGGTTTCTGTTTCATTTTGGAAAAACAATATTTACGTTCTCAAGTCAGTAGCCAACACTAACAGTTTGTTAATTGTTTGAGAAAGTGACCAAATAGTTGCCCAAAGAAAGTGAGAGGAATGTGCATCCCAAAAATGTGCTTGACCAAGTTTATCTTCTATCGAAAAATACTGTATTCAATTGGCTCAATTTTTCAGCGGATGCCAACATTTCACTCTGTATCTTGAGGGCCTCCTCGTGGCAGTTTTTGGTGACAATCACGGCCACGGAGTAAACCTTCAGTAACGTCACTGCAGGGGAGCCCGGGTCTGGCCTGGATCCAGAGAGGATGCTCTGGATGATTGGGAATTTGCATCATTTTAACCATTTCATCCATTGGAGCAGGGAGCGCTAGCATTTAAGTTTGTTATTTGTTGCCCAAACTCACCCATAACATCCCTATTGCATCTAAATCTAAATTATTCACTCAAAACATGTGTCACTAATTTCAGAGAGCAATACTGAATGATCAAGTACAGTCGTAGCCACAATTATTAGCCTAGTTATGTCTAATAATTTTGGACGTATCATTTTTGCCCTTTTTTGTATCTTATACTTACTGTCTTATACTTAAACTTATTGGACATTGTCTTTATAGTGTATACTGTTTCTAGAATAACAAACACATATTGTTTATGGTCATTTTCATTTTATAAGCTATAATTGTGGCTACGACTGTAAATAACAACAACTAGCTACTTAATACAAGGATTATTTATCCATCACAAATGTCACGTTTTACAGTACACTTAAGGAGTTCTTCCACTATTAGGAGAATTGTTTATTTATTTATTTAATATGGACATAACAAAGCAATGCATCTGGTTTGTCCAATGTTACGAAGTGTTATAGCATTTTAGCATTTTAAATTACAAAAGCTAAAATACATTTCATACCAGATCAAAACAAAGCACAATTTGCACATGAGAACAACTCTGTCTCGATCTTAACCACTGTCTGCTCAAGATGTTAATGTTAATCTGTGGTTTTAGTCCAGTGGGGTGAGAGTTCCACAGTTAAACCCCCTTAAAGGAGAAGCTGGATTGTCCAAAAGATGTTCTGAACTTTGGGAGCACACAGTCCCCACTGACTGAGGCTCTGGTGGAGGCAAACAAAAAAAATCTAGGTATACAGCCTTTAAATTCACTGCATAATCTGCAATCAATCTACAGCAAATCTTTCTTCACAAAACCGCATATAATTCAACACTTTTTTACGTTCACATATTGGTACAGTTAACAAAAGGGCACACTCCATTTAATAACGATAACTCAGAATAATAATCATTGTGGCGGGCCGATTTAGAAACTTGTCGTGTCTGGTTTGAGCTGGTCTTGTGTGATGTGCTCAGGTGTCCATGATGGCTGTGGACGAGATGTACGGAGACCTGCCGCTGATGCAGAGGGACCGATACTGGAACGACTCCAACCCTCGGCCGCCGTACACCGCTGCCACTGTGTTTGTCCTGCGCAAACCCTCCTTCCAGGGCTCCACCTTCGACATGGCGTTAGTTTGGTTATTTATTGTCTTCACTTAGGCAGCAGAGTCAGAGATTATTGAAATTGTACCTGATTGTGTTGTTTTGTATTAAAAAAAATACCGAGGGCAATCATCATTAAAACAATAATAAATAAATGACTAATAAAAAATTGAAAAACAATCAATAAAAACCCTTGATAACAGAAGGAACAAATAAAATACTTTCAATAGCGTTATGCACAGCTGAACAGAAAAGTCTTGAGCTTGAACTTGAAGCCAGTTGAGGTTGAGGCCTGTGTCGCAGCCTCTGGGAGACTGCTCCAGATTTTTGCTGCATAAAACTGGAATGCAGCCTCACCATGTTTAGTCCTGACTCTAGGAACCAGCAAAGAACCACCCAAAGGGCATTTTAATTTTTTTTATTTATCATTATTTATTTATTTATTTGTACAGGGAAGGCCCAATGAGAGAACAAGACTCTCTTTTTCATGAGCTCCCTGTTTTATAGCAGAGTATAATTATACAACAGACAGAAAAAAACTTTTACAATTTCAGTTTAAACAAGTACAACTAGGGAGTGGCATTGGCTTCATTCCCAAACTTGAGAGTCTCACGTTCCCCTTATACATCCAAATACTGTATATCTTGGGGGCCCCCTATGATAACAATTCACTCTAATTATAACGAAATGTCATGGTTTTCCAATGGTTTTCTCTTAATTTTACATCCAAAAAATCCAAATCCAGAAAATCCAAACAAACCGTGACAACAGGGTAAATTAGATTCTATATAACCAAATTCATATAATTCGTTTGTGTAGGTTCTCAGTCGTACAGGAGTTGTCCATCGTAGGCAAAAATTCTTCAGTCTTCATCTGTACTCTGTAGTTGAAATGTAGGACGTTTCGATCTTACTCCAAAGATCGTCATCAGCTACTGGAGGCCTGGAGCACGAAGTGGGTTTATATGTTAGAGTTATGGTCTACTAGCTTTATAAACCCACTTCGTGCTCCAGGCCTCCAGTAGCTGATGACGATCTTTGGAGTAAGATCGAAACGTCCTACATTTCAACTACAGAGTACAGATGAAGACTGAAGAATTTTTGCCTACGAAATTCATATAATGTTCATTATTAACTCAATATATATTTTTAAATGATTGATGCGTGGACAACCTTTGGAGGCCCCCCTGCACTGGCTCTGCAGACCCCCAGGGGGCCCCGAACCCCACTTTGCACTAGAGAGTTCATTCTTAAAAGTGTTTTTTCCTGTTTCACTATGGACAGGTCCATTTTCTTGAACTAAACAGTCATGTGACCTTGTGTCATAGCTACTTGAGCTGTAGTTTAGTTCAGATATAAGATCCTCAGGAAGCCTCCCAACAGGTCCCTTATAAATAAATAAAATACAATGCTGCGCTTTTCGATCTGATAAAGAAGACCAGCCGACTTTGTCATACAGTGAACAGTGATGAGACGAAACGAATGGCAGAAAGTGTATCCAGAGGCTTAAGCACAGAAGGTGACGTGTGCATAAATAGTGTCAGCATAGTCGAGAACTGATAAAAAGGTGGCTTGAACTATTTCTTTCCTATAATTACCATTAAAAGATAGCATTAAAAGTCATTAAAGGTTAATTGTGCCAAAATTAAGACCTTAAATGTCATTAAAAAGCATTAAAGTTGATTCAAATCTAAATTTCTAATGACATTGATGGACTATTTTTGCAGCATAAGTTTGTGTTCCAAAACACACTCAACTCCACTTCTGGCTCTACTAGCACACTCTTCTTTTGCAAATCTTAGGACAGGAAATATGCACAGATTTCTTGCACTGGTGGTATTAAAAATGTAGTATTTGATTTTGTGCTACCTTTGAAGAAATGTATTCGGAAAGTTGAAAACTTTCTTTTCAAGAGTATTCACTTGATTTGTAGCTGAAAATGTTTAACCTCTCATCTAAAAGGCTTTCTAAATTTAGATGTATTTATTATTTTCCCACATCAGCTAAATTAATTGAACTGGTAAGAGTTATATCCTCCTAAATTACATTGAATTTTACCCATTTCAAACTAATATAATTCAATTGCAGCTTTTAATAAACTTAACTCCCGATGTCTACAGGCTGCCTAAGGAGGAGATGCACTTCCAGCCTTTAGAGGACATCGCTGAAAACCTGGAGGAGTCGAGGGGCCATCAGTCCAACATGGCTCTGTTTAACCGGCTCCTGAACGTGGGCCCCTCCTCCACTGCCCTGATGGGAGGGGCCCTGAGACGCACCTCGGCCCAGCTACAGAGGCTGCGGCACTACCCCAGCGTGGACCCCTGCACCAGTGACGAGGAGGAGGAGGAAGAGGAGGAGGAAGAGGAGGAGGAGGAGGGCTCTACGATAAGCAAAGAGTCATTACCATCGGAATCGAGGCACGACAGCAAGAGCACTGTGGTTGGTTCAGTTTCATTTGTTTCATTGATAAGTGACAAAAAATACATAAAACTAAAGATTGTTTTCGTAGTCAGAGATGATTTTATGTCGGGCTGAAGCAACTAATTGATTATTGAAAAATTGTATTATTCGTTTCATCGTTTCTGGGATACTGTACAAGAAATACTTCAAAATTTTGTTGTCTCTAAAGGCGTTGGTTATAGAATTATTTTGTGCAAATATTTTAGCTCTGATTGTTCCAAATATAAAGATAAATCTCTGACCAAAGTCTAATCAGAACAGAAAGAAGACTCTCGCTTTCACAATCCCAGACTGAATTTTAGAGGTTCTTAGCTTTCAAATGAGGAATGACACATGGAACTTGTACAAAGAGCGTCCTACAGAAGTTTACTCTATCAAGACGTCCTCAAACGTCATCACTTAAACTTCATGTGGCATAAAGTTTGTTAAAATTACACTTTCCATGCACCTTTTACCACCAACTGATTAATCGATGACCTAAATAATCATTAGTGACAGCCGGGTGGGATTTTATAAGTTCTTACCATTCCTTTTCAAACTTGTTGAATGATTTTTTTTTCTCTCCTTTTCCTTGTTATTTTGTATCTATAATTTATGAATAATGTTTTGAATATTTTAAACTACGTTAAACAATGTTCGAAATAAATCCATAAATAATATCTAGAATCAGAACCTTTTGATAAAAATATTTATATCAAGTATTTTTCAGTTAATCAACAACTAATCAGTTATTATTGTAATCGATCGACTTGTCTGAGCTTTTAACCATGTTATAACGTTTCCTCGTCAAAAACAGACCTGGAGCATTAACCCTGTTTGCTTTGGTCCGTTCTGCTGTGCTTCGTTTTCTACTTCCTGGAACAATTATGTAATCGGTCAAACCCCCAAACTGTCCTCCACATTTCTAAAGCCAATAATCCAATATTGGATCAGCTCTGAGCCATTCTGTCTGATAACGTGTACACAGCAAAGATAAGATAGTTCTTTATTGATCTCACAATGGAGAAATTCACTTGTTACAACAGCTCTTAAGACAGGATCACACAGGGGGGTGCAGAAAAAGTCAGGAAATGTGCCATCAGATGATCAGAAGAAGGGGGTGCTCCAGGCAAAATCCTACTATTTATATTATGAACATGGTGCCTCTTCACAGAGGGATTATTTTAATTTATAAAATGTAAAATATCAATCCACGCACATCCTAATGAAAGATTTTAAGCCTTTTTTTATTTTATATGTGTGATATGTCCACTTTAACTTATTTTAGATGAGCCTTGGGGCCCCTCTGCTGGACATTCAGTTTGGGGCAGACCCCCCGGAGCTGAGGATCGAGGAGGACGGTGATTCCCTCAAACAGGCGGAGGACGCCCCCTGTACAGTGTCCCTGCTGCCTCCGCCTCCTCAGCCCAAAAAGCCCAGACCCACCACCTCTGCCCCGCCGCAGGCCACGATGGACCCGTCCCACCTGGAGCACAGCAGCCCTCAGCCGATCATCACCCACCGCCGAGCCACACCCCCCTCCAGCTCCGACGCACTCGGGACGTTCAGGGCCCAAACACAAAGGGCCCGCAGCGCGAGTGTGGACTCGGAGTGCACTGGGACGCAACAGCACGAGGAGCACATTAGATCGTAGAGAGAGAGAGACGACATTTTAGTCAAATATGAACTTTGTCTGGCATCCTGGGACAGAACATGAATGCAAAATGTATTCACCCAAACCAAAGACTTCATTTACTTTATTTTTTAGTCAGTGAGCGCCAAACTGTTTATACTCTGTTTGTTACATTGAGAAAACCAATATTTAATGAGAAAAGGTATGTTTAAGGCTGTATTGTATTGTATTGTATTATATGTTTAAACGGTTTCTTTATGCTGATGCAGAATTTAGGATGTTTCAAATGTTGTCACTGTAGTCCCTGAAAACAAATATACTTTACACAGTACATATATTTCTGCACCTTTTAATAAAAAAGACAAAACACTAACACTGTACGCTTTTATTTCCGAGCACATTTGGGAGACACAAACGGGAGAAACTTGACTGCACCGTTTCACATTTAAAAACGTTTCCAGACGTGTCCAGCAGGTGGCGACAGCTCCACACTGAAGTGAAGGCCTCTGTGAAAGAAAACTTTAAACTTCCATGATCCATCGATGTGGGCCCGTGATCAGGGTTTGTTCCTGGGCTGAGGACTCAGAGCGGACCGCCTCTGCCTGGCCAAAAAGGACTGGGCCGGACCGTCTTCTGTGAAAGTGTGCTTCTGGAGAACTGAGAACTGCAAAACACAGGGTTTCTGTCTGGCATTGGGAAAGTTACTGAAAGCAATGAAGGCCCTGAACGTCATAGTCATGGGATCAAATACATTTATTTAGAAATGGTGACATTGTTTGGCTTTTCTTCCCTCCATAACTTTGAAACATAAGAAGTATAAAATAAAAAATATATGGTCTCTAAAACACATTCATTTGTAGATTTTGCTGATGGTTTCTATAAAACTTGTCACATTTCCACATTTTTTTCCTCAAAGGTTTTAAAATGTGTCTAATTCACTTTTTAATCTCCAATTTATCCGTAATTCCACTGTTGACTGGAGTTGATACAAATGATTAAAATGTATAAAAACAATTCAAGTGGACTTGCTACCTGTATAAACAGCAGCCAAGCCCAATAAGCAGACAGTGGAGCTGCTTAGGGCCCCAAGACCACCAGGGGGCCCTCAATAGTGTACACATTAGTACTACAGGTGTTTTGTGCCTGGTAAATTTCCCTCAAATGTCGAATGAAGAAAGTGCCCTTGGTTTGAGTAACTAATTTCAAGAATTCTGCCAGTCGGGTAAGGTTTTTTACACTTTTTACACATCAACAACAAAGTTTTCATCAAATCAAAAAACTTATTTTTTACTAATTTACTAATTTACTAATTTTGTCTAATTTATTGGAACCTACAGTATATATATAAACAAAACTGAAATTGCGAGGACCCCATGACATAATGCCGCTAAGGGCCCCGTGAATGCTTGAGCCGGCCCTGTGTATAAACCCTTGCATCTTAGAAACCATATCTTACGTAACAAGTAAAGTATTGTTAAGTAAGGCCTGCATGGACACTTAAGGAGCTGTGGGTGACTGAGGAGCAGCCTATGATTCTCACTGAGGTTAACCAGAAATGACCACGGCTCTGGGCAAACTGACATCTTTACCAGACTTTTCCAGACCTCGATTATTACATGGTATTTATAATTATTATTTACCCTCATGTGCAGCTACAGAATAGCGTGTGAACTATTCATTCCTATTAAATATACAGTTGTGCTCAAAAGTTTACACACCCTGGCAGAATGTATGATGATAAAACAAAAACTTTTATTTCACTCATGGTTAGTGGTTGCGTGAAGCCATTTATTGTTTGTTTACGCTTTTCAACTTGAAACTTGCCCAATGTCCCTGATCAAAAGTTTCCATAATGTGCATCTTGAAACAAACATCTTTTTTTTTGTCAGAGAGTCCTGTATTTCAGCTGAAGTGAGTTTTTCTTTGCTCCTGAACAGTTGCTGAAGGTCATGTAATCGTTAGATCTGGGACATTTGAGTAGTTTCTGTTTCATTATGATTTCAAAAGGGTAAACTCAGTTCTTTGGCAATAAATGGCTTCGATTTTGTGTTGTCTTGGCCTTCTTATTCTGTCTTTTTATATTTGTATTTTTGTATATGTATTTTAACTGTGTTGTGAAGCACTTTGTGGCCTTTGTCTGTGAAAGGTGCTATATAAATAAAGTTTACTTACTTACTTACTGTTCTATGCAAGATGGCCAAAAGATTCAAAGGGTGTGTAAACTTAAAAGGACAACTTTTGCCTTTTGCTTATGAGCACAATGGTATCACTCTTATCAAACATGAAAGAAATATGATGAATATAGTAGCAGAGACATGCTCAAAGTGCGGTCCTCGGATATATTTTTGTTGGGCCTAAAGCCTCTTGCTGATTTGGCTCACATTGCCATAGATGTAGGCAAAGATTCTTCAGTCTTATACTCTGTAGGATGTTTCGCTCTTTATCCTAAAAGCTTTGTCAGCAAATGAGCAGACTTGACACGCTTGTGGGTCTCTTAAGAAGACACAGACTCATTTGCTGACGAAACATTTTGGATAAAGAGAAACGTCCTACACTTCAACTACAGAGTACAGATGAAGACTGAAGAATCTTTGCCTATGATGGACACCTCCTGTACGATTGTGAACCTACACAGACGGATTGCCATAGATGGTGCTTTTCACTGTAAATTCAAAAATGTTACAGTATTATATCTTTAATTGCTGATACTTTAGTGTTAGTCAAAGCTGGAATGAAAGTCCCAAGCCTGAATAAAAGTGTGGTTGCACTGTTATTGTTGGTGGCCTACAAGCTTCTTGTTGAATTGGCACACATCACCAGAGATCCTGGATTAAAGTAGGTCCAAACCAGTTCTAAAACAGGACTAAAAGTAGGACTAAACAAAGATTTATCCAGGACTAAATCAAGACTAATCAAGCACTAAATATGATCTAATCTAAGAATAAAGCAGAACTGATCCAGGTCTAAACCAGGTTTATTCCAGGACTAAACCAATCCTAACCCAGTCTAGTCTAAACCAGGTCAGAACAGGTCTAAACTAGGGTTAAAACTAGGACCAAATCAGGTCTAATCCTGGATTAAAGTAGGTCCAAACCAGTGCTAAAATGGGACTAAAAGGAGGCCTAAACCAGGATTAAACCAGCTGAACCAGGACCAAACTATGACTAAACCAGGACAAAATAAATCCAGGGCTAAATCAGGATTGTACACTTCAATATGCAGCCCTCCATGGAAAAAGTTTGGTCATCCCTGCTGTATACACTCCAATATATGACCCAGAATGAAAAAAAGTTTGCATAATCCTGATATAGCAATACCAGGCTACTTAAGACCACTGCCAGTCTAGATAAAGCATTCAATGTGTCCAAACTGAATACTGCCTCTGGATGATCTAAAGTATGAATAATAACCTCTTG
>OMNZ01075805.1:0-10840 GCA_900303255.1 Lesueurigobius sanzi
TTCCATTTCCGAATGATGGATTGAACAGTGCTCCGTGAGATGTTCAAAACTTGGGAAATCTTGGTTTAACTTAACGCTACTTTATCCCTGACCTCTCTGGTGTGCTGTTTGGCCTTCATGATGTTGTTTAGTGACCAATACACTCGGACCATAGCTCTGAGGCCCTCACAGAACAGCTGTAATTATACTGAGAGTAGATTACACACAGGTGGCCTCTATTTAATCATTAGGGCAAGGTGTGAACATTCAGCAGACATTAGGAATGTTTTGAAGGCAATTTAATACACTCAGAAAAAAGCTGTATGAATACTTGTGCACGCCCCACTTTTCACTTTTCTATTTTTAAAATAATAACAAAATCATGTATCATTTTGCTTTCACTCCACAGTTGTCGGTTGCTTGTGTGTGAACTTTCAGTAAAAAATTCAAAATAAAATCTTTATGTTTATGGTTGACAAAATGTGCAAAATTTCAAGGTGTATTAGTACTTTCGAGAGGCACTGTACATGTGTTGCGGCATCAGAGCTAAGTTGGAACAAGCGTCTGACGAGACAATTTGGATAATCTTTGGCGAGCTACATGTCTCTCTCCCTGTACTCTCTTTGACTCTGCACAGTAAAGCGTAAAAAGTAGGCTTGAAAAGTTATGTGGTGTTGCTATTGAGTCGGTAAGTCTAAATGTACTACAAATGTAATAGAATGTGGATAATGGACCATTTGTGCCTGGATTTTGATGTAAGCAGTGGTCGAAGAAGTACTCAATATTCTTTCTTAAGTAAAAGTGCTTGTACAACTGTACAATAAAAAGTAAAAGTATTAAGAGTTTAATGTGCAGGATTTTTTTTTTTATCCTTTGAATCAAACCAGGTCTAAACCAGAACTAAACCAGGACTAATCAAGGTCTAAACCTGATCTAAACCTGATCTAAACCAGCTCTAAACGAGTAAACCACTAACTTGGTTCTAAACCAGGACTAAACCGGGTCTAAACCAGGACTAACCAAAGTCTAAACCTGATCTAAACAAGTAAACTACTAAGTCAGGTCTCAAACAGCTCTAAATCCGGACTAAACCAGGACTAAACCAGGTCTAAACCAGAACTAAGCCAGGTCTAAACCAGATCTCAACTGGGACTAAACCAGTTCACCGTAGAGAGATCACTTTGAAAATAAAATACTTTTAACCAAATTTTAAAAATGTAGTACAGTAGAAAGCACAGACACTGGCTCTAAAATGTAGTGAAGTAAAAGTAAAAAAAAGTAAAGTATTAATCATAAAATAAAATGTACCTATAATTTCTACTTTTTACTTAGTTACTTTCCACCACTGAAAGTATTACCTGAAAACAATGTTTTTTCTAAAGTCCCTCCCTCTGCTGATCTCAGGAACAAATCGGTGTCTTGCAGGATTCATGTGGACCATTGACACAAGTGTTCATGTGTACTGGGACCGAGGAGGGTGTTTCTGGTCCAATCAGGAGGGTAGAGGGAGGTTGTTTACATTATTCTCTCTCTATCTGCATGCATGTGTGTGTGTGTGTGTCTGTGTGTGTGTGTCCGTGCGTCTGTGTGTGCGCATTCGGATGAGCGTGCGAATACTGATGTGTGTGACAATTCTGGGTGGGGGTGTAATTGAATGATCTGTCTTAATGTGTTTCTAATCTGTAAAGCGCTTTGAGCTGCATTTTGTATGAAAAGCGCTTTATAAATACAGTTTTGATTGATTGATTGATTGATATCTCTCTCTCTCTCTCTCTCTCTCCATTTTTTAACTTAACTGAGTGTAAAAGTCAGAATTGCGTTTTATTAGTAATGTAATCTGACCATCATAACACAAAATATTGTAACATTTTCCATACAAAAGCACAAAAAACCTTTGTCACTGTTGACTAACTATGGAAAGAGTATTGACACATAAATAATACTAAATAATTAATAATAGTATGATAAATCGGGAAATTACCTCAACAGACCTATAAATATTTAGCTGTGGCCCTTAATCGTCCTCATTAATTCATTTTTGTGTCCTGTCTTGTTTATTTTTAAAAGCCAAACATACTGACGAAAACTATGACAAAATATTTCAGCTGAAAACATTGACACTGCATCAGACCAAATGCTCATTATGGCTTTGCACGCCACGCCACAGTCTCCGGAGCGGACCTGTAACCGTTGGCAACAGCTCTTGTTTACACTGAATGAATGAGCCAGATCTTCGCTCGACTCTGCCTAAATAGTCCCCCAAACCCCGAAACAGGTGGTGGCTTCGCTGTGACTGGCTGTGTGTACATTTCAAAGGCCTGGTGGCAGGTGGTGTCATTTTATATATTTTTTTTGCCCATGTCCCCCTCGACTTCGTGCCTCTTTCTTTTGCGACGTCTTCTTTCCTCTGAAGAGCTGAAATTTGGCACGACAGAAGTGTTCTGTAAATTCTGCTGATTTTGATGCAAGTTGGCATCCAGTCATTTTGAGTTAAGTGGAATTTACATAAAGGGCCATATGTAGCAGCAATGTGTGGGGCGCTAAAATTATTCGAAAAATAGCCACGTTCAAGGGGTTTTTACAATGACCTTATTCACCTTATTCAGGAAGTTGCAATGGGTGCTGCCATTTTGTGTTTATAGTCAAACTGAAGGTCTGTCTTGAGCTGATATTGGCTTTGATTTCAGTTTGTGGTGAAACATGTAACATTTACAACAAACTGCTGTGTAAATATCAGCTTTGGACCTTTACAGTTCCTCACAGACAATTAGCTAATTAGAGTGACAAGCCATATTAAGTATGAATAGGCTAAGATGTTCTACATTTAGCACCAAGAGAGGAGGGGCCAGAAGGAGGTTACTCCTCCTATATCTTCACTCTTAAGAGACCCACAGCGTGCTCAAGTCCTTAGTAGCTGATGACGATCTTTGGACTAAGATCAAAACGTCCTACAATGGAAATATAGATAGGAATCTAGCTTTCCGGCTCCAGCTAAGCCCGGACTGTTTACAAACAATGAAAGGGCCTATACTACAGTACGTAATTGAGGCTGGGATTACATTATTTTGGAGACCTCAGCATCGATATTGCTTGTAATGTACAATAATGTCTACGTTTTGGGGGGGGCCCTCTTCAGGCAGCAGCTGGAATGACATGTTATCAGTACATTGTATACAAGCTTTCATTTTTTTTAAGCCAATGGCATGCTAGCGAATCAATGGCATCATGATGAACATACAGTAAGAATGCAGGTCCGATGAAGGATTTTTAAAGGTTTTTAAAATGTGGCTGGCAGATTCATGTTCGATTTATCATGTAGCAAAATCACAGAAATACAGATTGGAGCGCTTCACTGGTAGAAGAAAAGAACACCCAAAGTGAAGAGTATTTATTAGTGAAAAGGGTGTGAAAGATGTGAAATACTACTCGGAAACGTGGTAACATGGATTAACGCTAAAAAAGGTGGTTTTGCATGATATGACCATTTAAATGGGTCCAGGGGTGAAGAAATGAAGATTCTGAGCAAAGGTGAATCATTGTTCAAGGGTTTTAAAGGAAGTTAAACATATAATAGACATTTAGGTTTAACAATATGACAACACCTTTAATGTTTTTCATTGCATTCAATACATTTAATTACATTTTATTATAAGTGTTTTGATCTGAATTAGTTCAGATGAAAATTAATGAATAAGATCACATAATGCAATCAATGGGTTGCGTTACACATGATCATAACATTCTCAAGAACCTATAGTTTAAAATTAAGGTGGACGGCAGCTGAAAATTCTGTAGCGGCAACTTTCAAAATGCAGATTTCTAGTCTTAGGCTATATCCACACGAAGACAAAACGCTTATAATTTCAAAAACGTTCTCCCATTCAGTAAATGTGGGCATCACATGGATCTACTCATGTGTGGAGACGCTTTAGTGCAGCTGCCAGGCCTGCGTGTGGCAGGCGGTGATATGAAACTATTCCGTGGATTTTTTTATTTACAGAAGAAACAAAGAGGTGGATTCATGTTTGAGTTCTCACAGGACGAGCGCAGAAATACCGCGGTAATGCTATCCCTGGTTCAGTGAGCACGGCCTCGTCAGCCCGGCTTCTAAAAGGAAGTGCGTCACTTTGGGTTGTGGTGTATTCATGAGAATCGGGGAATTGTGACATTCAATGTTTTCACAGTTTGTTCAATCAAAAATAGCCTAATGTAAGAAAGAAATAAAGACTCATTAGTGTGACACGTAGGTAGGCCACCCCCCCAATATTTACATGAGTAATATACAACAAAGGTTTCAAAATGATCGTGATGTAATTTCTTTCCCTATTCACGGTCAATGTCTCACCTCAGCCCTGGAACACCCTGGAATGACAAAGTGCCACCTCTGGGCCACTCCAGGGAAAGGTCTGGACATGCATTTCTTTGTAGCTTTGGAGATTGACCGAGATCTACACCGTACAAGCTGCTTCTGCAACCCCACCAAAGAGAAACAGAGGAGATAGTTTGACTTCTGCCGCGTCTTTTTGGACACTTTTGTTCCTTGTTGTAACAGAGACATTGTAATTCAAAGCAGTTGAACACATTGATTTGGCATTTGGATACACAACGGGCACAAATCAATGGACATGTGGCCTTTGTGTTTGATTTAAACTTCTAGACAAAATCTTACCTCATTATCTGTTTGCCTCAGCACTTTTTCAAACTCTGTAAACAAATAACAGTACAAGATTATTGAAATGCAGCAAAAAAAGTGGAGAAGTGGAAAGGAAGGAAAAGGCGACTATTATACTGTATAGCGGCAATGTCTTGAAGACCTTGTGTAAAGTTAAGCGTTTATACAGAGTATTTTAGCAATATACATTTTAATATGAATCCGGTTAAACTAACAGTCCTACTCTCCTCTTTCCTTATCAACCAACTGCTCACATGTTCTTTGAAGCTAAAGGCTCACAACAATATTATGAATTATCCATTAAAATTTGTGCCGCAAATGTGAATAATACTTACTACAATACAATAGTTAAAACATATTTTTTATTGCATGTTAGCCTTTCGCTTCAAGACAAGCTCTTTTCTAAACACAGACGTCTCCTCTGCTGAACTGTTTGCATCCTACATCAAGTTATTAACATGCAGTAAGTGATCATCTACAGGAACTCACTGTCCATCACATAATCTTTAGAAAATATGATTATTTGAACATGTCATAACTAATCTCCATAGGAAATGAATTGGACGTGAAGCACTGGCGCTGCACCACTTCATGTTAGCGGAACTAGCATAGCCACATCGTACAACAAGCCAATTCACTGCCTCATGATTAAAGTTCTTCCAGTCCGTACAATCTATTCACTTACCAGCTTTATGCAACTCTGATGCCACATTACCAACACAAACATGGTCTCAATGTTTAATATAACATTGAGACCATGTCCCCAGAGCCTGTGTCCTACCTGCTGCTGGAAAACGTGTCGCACTCCTGGCTGTCAGTCTTTGGATCTTGCAGTGTTTTCCAAGCATGAAAAATTAAAAATAAATGCAATGAGCCATCATCAAGAATTTACAGCGGACCTGCCCACACCTCTTCGAGCTTTGTAATATCAAATGAAGGAATATTCGATCAATGTGTATTAATTATTCAATAATAGTCTGCATTACATGAAAGATGAACAACCATTGTTGATTCATGTGTTCAGATGAATTTTGCATTTGAACTAGATCTTAAGTCTTTAAGTCGGGGGGGCGCAAGTGCAGTGCTAAGCCGACATGTGATAGAGGCAAAGTTAAAGGTCTATACCATCATTTATTCAGGTTTTCATAACTACTTTAAACCCCTTAGCCTTGGTATTTTTTGTACAGCTGAAAATGATGGATTGGTCTTAAAAATATATTTATGTTTGAAGATATTGCAAAAGGAAGCTACACAAAAGACTAGAAAGCACATGTCCTCCTTTTGAACAGTAATCTGCTAGGACATCATCTCTGAGATTTATTATTCAGACCAGTGGTTCTGAACCTCATGGGGGTCGCAAGATAATTTCAGGGGGTCACCAGAGCATATTAAAGGTATATTTTCTATGTAGTTTGAATGGAAAACGTGTGCTTTGGTCACGAAACACCAGGAGTCATTATATTGGAGGTCGCAACTAAAAATGGTTAGAACCACAGATTGAGATCATACGTGGCACCACGGGTGGGCCTGGGTGGACCTGTGTGCACCCATTATCGTCAGTCGTCCCTCTGGTGGTCACGACCTCATCATTCAGCATTCACAAATGAGAGATAACGAACTGGTCCTCTATATCTGAACCAGTGACATGAGTCTCTGCACATGACTGTGCGCATCGACTCGTGGCTTGTCATCCCCACAGCACACGCTCTAACAGGTTTAATGGGGACTTTTGTGTGAGAAGTGAGGACGCAAAGGAGATATCAGCCGGGATGCTGAACGCACAGAGGCCAACACCTTGGCCGTTAGAGACATGTATGGGATCACGTGTATGTATTGGCCAAAGCTCAGGCCTCCCACCTGTTAGAGAGGCGGGAGGAAGGCTCTGACCACCGGCCGGCGCCCTATAGGTGCGTTCACTTCTTACGCTAGAGCCCGAGCTCTGGTTTGGTTAAAGTTAGTAGTTTGGGAGGCCACGTCATCTCTTCCCCTGGCCCTCCACCTCTGGCCCGGTTGTCAGCACACACAGCTGGTTCTGATGCAGGTCCCCAGTCAGAAATGTATATAATGTATCCACTTTTCACACGTGTCACTAACGCCTATCTTTTTCAGCCCCCTGCCTTTTTTCTACTATCTACTTTATACTCTCACGCTGCAGACACTGTTATCTCCACTAAATTTGGTCTCTACCAACTTGAACATGCCCAGAGGTATAAGGTTCTTACCTATTACTGAGCAATGAAGTGTGATACAAAGGCTCTTTCTGATTTCAGTACCTCAGTTATGTGTCAAACAGCAGCCCAGGCCACTGCTGCAGCTCAGCTAAAGCCTATAGGCCTATAACAGCACAACTGTGGTTATCCAGCACACCATTAACACAAGCCAGCATCACTTGACTTGGAAAATGACGTAAAAGAGGCTGCATGGTAATGGTAAAGATAAAAAGTAATGATGAGAAGAGGAAAACCAGTGGATGTTGTGAAAATGTACATGGATGTTAGGCAAGGATTTATGGAAAACAATTATACTTCCAGGGGAGAGCTGCTGAGGTAAGTGCAGAAAAACATACCATTAAGACTCAATTTGATTCATACCACACTGCTGCAAACAATCTTTCTCTTTTGGAAATTGTTAAGAAATATAACATTTCATACTCAGACGTCCAGAAAAGTGTTCACATTTTCCAGCGCAAAAGTGTGAAAACTGTAGTTAGATGCATGGATGAAATGGCTCAATTTTCTGTTCTCTCCACCATCTCTATTTGCTTTGACTTTTTTTTTTTTTCTTTCGATAAAATGATAGTGATTATTGGGGCTGCACTAGCATCACTTTGGCCTGCAATGAAAATAGGCCATTGTCAGGCTGAAAGCAGTGGATAGAAGAAAGTTAGGAGCCTAATCAAGAAAGGAACAACATGTACAGTCAGCAATTTATCTTTGTATTCCATTGAAAGGAGACAATTGACATGGATTTTTAACCACATGATAATGGTGTTTCACGTATTTGTAGTTCATTCACACTTTTTTAAGTCATGGGATTTGATTTGGTGGTTGCCTCTTTCTGAAAATAAAGACTATTTAAGCAACAAATAAGCAATTGTCAAGTCATTTAGTTCTAGCTGTGTGGGTTCCCAGACTTGAAGAGGATGGGGTCACTAACTGGATTCCACTCTTCTATCTTTTTATCCATTTATTTGGTAGGTAGATGAGTAGAGGATTCAATTGGATTGAATTAGGTGAAAAACCTTTGGGCAGAAACAAAACCCAGTGTAAATATATCATTTTACAAATACATATTAGATTACAATTTTACACAGACAAAATTAAAGATCAATTGAGTACCAGGTATGTATTAGATTAAGGCAAGCTTACATCTATGTGGAAAAAGTAGAATCACAAATGCATTTTACCACTGTCTGAACTTCACCAATGTTAACCTTAGCTCTATGAATTTACCATGCAAATGTTTTAGTTTAATATGGATTTTATGAAGGTTTTTAAATTATTATTATTATTTAATGTTTTAACAGTTTTTAACTTTAGCATACAAGCTATATTTTAACCTATGGACTCGCTTTTAATCTACAAAATGCACAATTAATAAATTAACATTTGGATTTTAGAGGCCAAATACACTGTGTGGATACGCTTTCCTTTCCACTATTTAAGCCAGGGATCTCCAACCAGTAGGGAGCTACCAGTAGCTCGCCTTCCCTTTCCAAGTAGCTCGCCAAAGGCTTTCTACACTTCTACATACGCTCATGAGTCAAATTTTAGATGCATTTTTGTTATTCTGATCAAAACATCTCTAAACATTTAGGTGAATATTGCAAAGTTTGAACCAGAAACTACTGTCATTTTCTTTTATGGTATTGAATGATGATCTTGGCTGTCTTAGAAGCCTATTTCTTTGAAGTATAAGTAGCTTAGAGAAAGTATAAATATTAAATAGCTTTCTTTTCGGCTACATTATTATAAACATGACACAAATCAACATAGTCCAACAAATAGATCTCCCCTGGCCCAGAATAGGCAGCGGTAGAAACAGCATTAGTCCTTAGCAGCTCTGTATGTTTAGCAGCAGTAGTGGTGGAAAAGTTCATACAATGCAAGACACATAGAGTTCTGGCGCTTACCACCTGTCTGTCCAGAGTTTTGTGACAACCCGATCCTGCACAGCTTATTTTAAAAGTTCGAGAGTTTAGTTTGTTTGCTCTTTTCGAGTCCTGCTTGAGCTGCCGTGGTGGCTTTCTTGCTCCCAGCGCACAACAACAAAGAAGGAGCACGTTACATTTAAAGCGGTCCGGGGCGCGCCCCGCTGATTTGAAGCTTGGTTCCGTCTGGGCACAAATGGGGGAGGCGGGGCAACGACCTGAACATTGTGCCCTCACCAAACGCACTCTTTATGATGGTTGTTTTATGAAGTTTCGCCAAGTTGCAGACCAGGAAATTACTCCAGCGGCACTTTTTTCCCTTCGCATTTTTGCTGCTCTCACCCCCGTGTCCATGCATAAATATTGACATATTTGGTATCCACATGGAGTGTGTAAAGTCCACAACAAGGCGCTGTAAGTCATGTATGATAACACCTCTCTGGGACAAGCTCGTGAAGAAAATACGCGGACAACATCTCACGCATGTGCAGACGCTAGTAATTTTTCAACTAATCACATTTTCACTTTAATCTTTACTTTAGTAGCACCAACAAACTTTCCAGTCGTGTACTTAATATTCAGAAGATTTGTTCTGAGGGATAAAAAATGTCCGGCTCTTTCCAAAAACAATATGACTTCAAAGAGCAATTCAAAAGCGCAGATTTGGTCAGTAAAAAACACAAATAATGACTAATACACTTACCGTACACTGTAAACCTTTGATGTAAATTTACAGTGAAATCTGAACAGTATTTTACTGTATTAGTACTATTCTTTATTTCGAATCATGCTCCTTGTTTGGATACATAGTACAAAAAACAATAAATGAAAAAATGAAACAAAAAATTTGAAAAGGAGTAGGTTGAAGTAAAACTTATGTTTCCTAGCCCTTTTTTACAATTTCTTTCTTCAGTTTCTTTCTTTCGTTTCTTTTACACAGAAATCAAATATACATTACAATTTCCTTAATCATATTTACACTCTTTGCCATAAATAGTCACATTTCAAAGGCACATTAAACATGCATTGTGTTCTATAACCTCATTACTCTTGTTGTCATTACCATTTCTACTACAATGTTTTATTGTATGTTTTATTATTTACTTTATCATTGTTATTCCCTATATAGTGCAGTGCATTAAAAAACCAGGGGGTAGAGTGAGCCAGTTGTGAGTGGGCATTAGCCCCCACCCAACAAGCCCCACCCCCAGCTTCCCTAACCAGTCAACAGGTGGGCGATGTTTGCGACCTACGCTGTGTAATGCGTTTTAATATTGTTTAGTTTTTGTTTAGAGTAGCAACAGCAATGCAACTGCAACAAGCAGCAACAACGGCCGGATTCTATTCTTACACTCTCACAATTTACATCTTTCCTGGTTCTACACCATTTATGGTCCACAGGCGTCTGTTGCTAACCTGGCAAGAGCCAGATAGACATTGTGTAGCACTCGTAGTTGAGTTCTCCACAATATCAATCTGGGACCACTCCAAACGAATCCGTTCGGAGTTTCGCTCGTAGTTGTTTGTTAGATAGCGGCTCTGAGCTGTACATCATAATGTCGTCGAGTGGTTTTTGCGTTTTTTTGTAGCACGAGTTTGCGGGTTGAAGGCACCTTAACCCACACTACCTTATTTTCGAAACAAATGTTTGTTTTACTTGGCACCTGCTGCTTTCGTCGCTCCGTCCCACTGGTGGTCCTGGCTCAAACACTTTAGCGGGCTCGGGGCAAGATGGATTCTCGTGTGTTTGTGAAATTACAAATACTGCGAGAATTCAGCTTGCAGGCAAGGTTAGTCTGTTGCATCAGAAGAAAATAAGGTTAACTAATCACTGTTTAGTTTCTTTTCACAGCTTTTACAAAAACAAAACATTTGTTCCAAAAGACATGATTGTCCATATTTACATTATTTACAAATACATCACATTGTTAATTTTTTGTGTTTTCACATTTATAAAATACAAACCATCAACTTTGATCTTGATTTAATTTCAATTATAACTCTCATATTTGTTCAATAAGGTGGATTTGATGTGTTTC
>OMNZ01075806.1:0-17619 GCA_900303255.1 Lesueurigobius sanzi
CTTGGTCTCTTTAGCTGGTCTGTTTGTGGTCTCTTTAGCTGGTCTGTTCATGGTCTCTTTAGCTGGTCTGTTCGTGGTTTCTTTAGCTGGTCTGTTCTTGGTCTCTTTAGCTGGTCTGTTCGTGGTCTCTTTAGCTGGTCTGTTCTTGGTCTCTTTAGCTGGTCTGTTCTTGGTCTCTTTAGCTGGTCTGTTCGTGGTCTCTTTAGCTGGTCTGTTCTTGGTCTCTTTAGCTGGTCTGTTCTTGGTCTCTTTAGCTGGTCTGTTCTTGGTCTCTTTAGCTGGTCTGTTCTTGGTCTCTTTAGCTGGTCTGTTCTTGGTCTCTTTAGCTGGTCTGTTCTTGGTCTCTTTAGCTGGTCTGTTCGTGGTCTCAGATTTTGCAAAATAAATTTCCTCCAAAAATGCGACTTATAGTCCAGTGCGACTTATAGTCCGTAAAATGCGGTACTTTAAGGAAAAGCATATCAATTCAAGCACATTCAGATGTATTATCCATTTTTTAGTGCAAGAAGTAGTTTTTTCTTAATTTCAGTGCAAAAATTAATACTTGTTCCATTGGCAGATAATTTTACTTGGCAAGTCAAAATTACTGAAAATGAGGTTGAATATTCTGAATTCAAGCAAATTTAACTTATTAAGAGATCACTTCTTGCAGTGTAGTTACAAAGATTTGCTCAAAGTGGATTTTGGAAAATTTGTTTAGTTTTTGAAAAAGATTAGTGAATAAATCTGTAAATATTATATATTGAAAAATCCCTCTGGACAAATCTTCAAAATATTGTCAAGTACAAGAAGTTTGTAGTTTGTAGGAGCTGCTAAAGTGGGGGGGTTGTCGCCACAATGTGAGGAAAAATGCTTTTTGAGAAAATTTCCCATTTAGTTCTATGGGGAAACGTTGATTCAGTGCAATAAGTACACTCCTTATTGTAAAGATTAGGTCATTTATTTGTTTCCAGGTGAAAGTTTGTTAAGAGATTAAACTGGACCAAAAACTTGGAAATTGCAAAAAATTAGTTTAACCTGCACTGACTGCCCTTAAAAAGATTGATTACAGGTAAAGGTTTGGTGTAAATTTGTTGCAATATGGCATTAATCTAGAGGTTAAACCCATACGTCATAACTTTTCTCTCAATAACTAAAACAAAATAAAAGCATTAAAATCATTGTGCTAATTCTGACCTGAATTTGCCTGGAAGCTAGATAACACCAGCCATGGAGATGATATTGCTTTGCTTTAACATGAGGATTAAATAGAACAACACTCTTTAGTTTAAGGACATGTTGCAAAAAAAATTTAAAAAATTGTGTGTGTCTATCTGTTTAGTTTCAGTGTTTTGGCAATTTTTGATGAACAACCTATAACCTGGAGAGCATTAAGTTAATACAACTGACTCAATGAGTCATCTATATCACTGTCAGCATAAGTAACAGAGAGACAATAGAGGGATTATTGGTCTACGTCATCACTTCATGTAATACTGCACATGAGAGCCTCTTGTGCTGTGGGTTTGCACAAGCTGTTTTGATAAAAACAACAAAAAGTTTTACAGAAATCCGTCAACTCGCACCCCTTTCAAAACAAACAAGAACATGGTCGCAGGGTTTTCTGACATGCTTGGTATTTTTGGTGAGTGGTGAGGTCCCAGCGCTGCTGAGGCCAGGGGAAAGTAGTGAGTGTGCAGTGAAATACAGCTACAGGAGCTGGGGGAAGTCAGGGAGGAGAGAGAGGAGGAGCGGGCAGACCGCACAGAGGTGAGCGAGGGAAACAACCCGCTGCTAAGGTCTCCCTGAACAAATCAACGGTGACACAAACGTCCCGTTAAAGTTTAGTGGTTATATATAGGCAGTAATTTAAGCTTGGCTACTTTTCATCCATCGCTGTAACGAGCCTCCCTCACTATTAAATTAGAGTAGGGTGGATCAAACCTGTCTCCATAGCAACCACAGGCTGCTCTGGGTCTTGTCACTCGTACAACGTGAGCGGGTCAGTCGTGTATGTTATCAGTCCTCACAATGTGAGCACCTCAAACGTGGGTTTGGGCTCTAGTCGTATGAGATTCAGTCTCTAGTGTGAGCTGATGACTAATTCGGTACGTTCCCCATCCCATTCACAAAGTTAATTTAGCAGCAAAACTTTCTTTATCACTCGGTGATAAACTGTTGTAGTCCACTGAAAACATATGCAAGATAACCGCAGATGGACATGAGATTCAGACAATTTAAAGGGCTCTTTCTGCAGGCGGGTTGCGTTGATAAACAAATAATCCCTCTATACACAGAGGAAAACACAAGAACATAAAGATTACATCAGTAATTTAACATCCTTCCATAACTTTTCCCCCAAACAAAAACAAAACATCCAGTTAAATGATATAATGCCGTCCTACCGTCTGCCACATACTGAGGGCTGAAGGTCGTCAAGCTCTTCAGACTTGGCTTCTGTGATCTTGAAGACAACTTTCCGCAAATCTGATATTCCAATCTCCATGTCCTCCAGCATCCCAATCTCCTCACCTGCAGCCAAGCAACAGGACAAGGATGATGAGTCATTAAGTCAATGTCAGACTTTAGTCTCATTGTTTTAGCAAAATACCCTTTAACTCAAGTATGAAAGTTTAAGGGGAGACACTGCAGGCAACACTCAATTTGTTCAATTTTCAGGTTTCGGGCCAGTTTGTGGTGTTAACATATAAACTTTCACCTGGAAACAAACAAGTTTAATTATTGCACTTATTGAAGTATTCCCCATAGAACAATATGGGAAATTATAAATTCAAAGACCATTTCTCGAAAATGGATTTTTCTCACATCTCCTAAGTACCACTTACAGTTCAAAGCACTCCAACATTCTAGTACAGAGAGATTTATCAATATTTAAGTCTTAGCCATATTTTCTGAGTTTTGAGAGTTGAGGGAAACAGTTTAACAAACAAAAAGGCTACCCAACATTAGCAAATCGCTATTAGACAAGTTGTGCTTTGTTGTATAGGCAATTTGAACACTGGAATGATCAGAATGAGTCCAGCGCACAAGACAAGAGCGTCCAGTGTAGCTGAATGGAGTTTACAAAGCACGCAGGAGCTCCTCATGATGACATCAGTAGGTGAGCGGGACAATTACAGTTTTAAGCTCTTGAGAAGCAGCGATGTCAATAGTACAACTGAAACATGCATGAGTGAAACAAAACACAATTCCTGGTGCATTTTTTAAGATGGTTTCTCAGAATATAGGAGCATTAATTAGAAAAAATATAGCAAAAACAAATGTGTGATTAAAAAAGACATCAGACACAGTAGTGGTGACTCACTGTAGGTGCTGAGCAGGCTCTCAAACTGGGCCACTAGACCCACCAGGTGCAGCTGCTGCAGGAAGCCTTTGTCCTGGACCCCTGCGTACAGCCTCATGATGAAGCCACACACCAGAGCTGCCAGCTGAGGACACACACACACGGACAGGCAAATCAATAACAGAGTCCATCTTCTGTAGTTTACCAGTTACTTTATTTGTTTAAGCCCACATTAAACATTATCCAGGGCTGACGCAGGTCAAGAAAACCCAGATATTGATTGCCTGTTCAATACAGTATGTTTGATTTTTGTTTTTCGCAATGCTGAGGCTGAAACAGTTATGTTATGTGTGATGTTATAACATTTCGTATGACACTCAAAATCTGTGCTGAGTGCAGTTAGTACAAATCTTTATTATTTGATTTAGCCTCTGTCTGGAAACGTTGAGGGTTCTGTTAACAGTGAAAAAGTTTTTTTTTTTTTATATATATAATCATTTTTTATACAGTACAGTAAAATGTTCTTTCATATATAATATACACAATCTGCTGTGTTTCGAGCTCATGTTTTGGACTCAGCTGTGTTTACCTCTTTGTTGCTTACGTCTAAAATAGGACTTGTTTATGTAACACCTACCGCCTGACTGAAGACCACGTCCCTGCGCGTTTGGAGCAGGAAACCCTGTGGCGCGCTGCAGGCCGCTTCCTGTAGCAGCACAAAGGTCATGGCTCTCTTGGCCTGGTCCACCACCTCCTGCACACATTCCTGCAGGCGGCCGACCACTGGACTCAGCTGCTCCCGCCAGTCCCCTGTTGACCAGAGCACACATGAGCCAGGACGCGGGCAAAAGCACAGAGAAGAGCAACACTTTCACTGCATCCTATTTCCGACGACGTGTGCCAAAGAAAACACTTGTATTCTTCAGCAGAAACCAGTTTGACTGACAGGGAGGAGGAATATAAATACTAGTTACTGGAAATGAAAAGCGCAAGTGAATACCAACACATTACAGAACAATTTAGATTAGATAAGCCTGTACCAATGGGGAAACATGCAACAACTGGGCCAGTGGAAAGGTATGTAGCTAATAATCAAAGGTTCACAGATAGTTCATAAAAAAGCTATCACAGTTACATTAATGTAAATAATGTGTAAACTCAAGTAGTCAATATAAAAATGCTAAATAATAAATGGTCAGATACCCCTTCATTAAAGAGACTATACCTGATTTTTTTGCTAGTAGTGGAATTAAATTACTTTTTTCCTTTATTAGTATATTGCAAACTCAGACATTTCTGGAAATATAAATATAAAGCATTTATTGTCAATTTCATGAGTTTGCAGACTAGTTTTCCTGCATTTCTGTGACTTTGACCCTTAAAAATGATCCCGTCAGCTGTGATGTGTGCTTATAAACTCATAAGAAGAAACATGATTTTCGAAGTTTGTTAGGAAAGTTAGGGACGAGTTTGGACCACACCTATCAATTTTTCAAACTTCCATTATTTGTAATTTTAAAAATCATTAAAAAAATCAGGTATACAGTATATATATTTTTTTTATCAGAAATGGCAATGTTTTATTTCTTACTTAGTTGTTACCGAGCAAAAGGTGCCACTACCATTTGGATTTTTATTTTTTTTCTGGTGATGATTTCGGGTGAGCTGAGGTGTGAAGGGGTGGGATTTTAATTTAAAAGATTTTTGTGTTATCATTCGTATTCTATGGTCTAAAGGTTAAAAGGGTATGTAAACTTATGAGCACAATCGGTAGTCTCTTTGTCAGATGTTAAAGCCAGCCTAAAAATAAACAAGATTAAAAACACATCTATTTACAAGTATAAAATAAATTGGAAAAATACAAAACATTTACTGTACACAGCTAGTGGTCACAAGTCTGTGCCTCCAGAAGACACTTTTTGGCAGTCTTTTGAAATGAATAGAACGAGGGAGAGTCTGTAGTGGCTTCAGGCACTGTGGTCCACTGTTGGGACGCTCTATAAGAGAAGACTCCCTGGCCAAATGCAGTTTTTCTGGGGGAGGATACGGTCTTCCCTGACTGACCCTCGAGTTACTCTGTATTCGATCTGAAGTTTACCAACTTGCTCAGTGACTTGCACATTATTAAGTTTCTTTTTTGTTCTCTTTTCTTTTTTGTTCCTTTATGTTTTGTACTGAAGTATTTATTGGTGCACAATTTTGGAACTTTTTATGGGGAACAAACATGACATTCTGTGTATAGCTGTATGGGTGGCAAGCCTGGCGCATTTACTTTTCACCACAGCAGCCTTTACAGTATGATGCTCTAGTCCAGGGTCAATGCTTTTTAGTGGTGGGTTTTTACTGCGTTGCCATAGAGATGGTTCCACCAGCAGAGAAAACTTACCAGGAAGTTGCTGTGATGAAAAGCAAATGCGCCATCTAACCACCCACACACCCACTGGGTCAGTAAAAGGCCAAATACCTACTAATATCAAGGATTTTATTTTGCACATGTATTATGATTTTTCCATATTCAAAAATAAATACAGTATATACACTTCATTGTTATTTCTTCAACTGTTGTTCTACTATTTTGTAAGTCAAAGTATTCAAAAGTAGCACATCAGGAGTGGACATGACAAAACCTCAAAGCATCCATCCCATTTATTCCAACAAGATGCCAGAAATCCTCCAAAGCGCCAACAGGAGGCAGTGTTGCTTCAGTTAAGCACAGCTCGGAGTCGCCAAGAGCCCATTCTCCACAGTCTTCACACATGAAAGAAGCGTCCGGAAAAATGGCTGTTCATCAGACATAACCCCTCGTCCTGTCTCTGACATCATGCCTTATCTCATTGGGCAAATAGCAGGAAGGAGGAACCTCAACTCTAGCTGTCACCTTTCCACCAGCACCCCCTGTCCAAACAACCCAATACCCACAATGCCCTGCCATCAAAAAACCTGCAGACCTGTCAAGAGATAAAGCCAATGTTATTACTGGAGCCATGTTTGTATTTAGACAAGCAGATGAGCATTTCTCTGAGGAGGCGGCACGTCTTCATGAAGGCGCCCGAGGGGTGAAGACCCAACATCAGGCCAAGAACGGGGTCCACCAATACAGAGACACACAGACACTTGGACATGGGGCATCTGCAACATGTCAGTTCATATGGGTTTGAACGAAAGAACTTAAGAGGTATTCTTCATTTGGTAATGGTGACTGGCTATAACTGAATATACCTTGCACCTAGCTACTTTTAGTAATATGTGTTATTCATATACACACATTCATATGCCACATAACTAAGTGGCTATAAACAAAGCCGTATTAAATTAAATTCTATTATCCAAAAGTTTAAGACCAGTTGAAAAATGGAAAAGGAAAAAAATGGAATCATTGATACACGATACATGTGAAAGAAACCACCAATATATTTTAAAAGATTTTAATATTAGCCCAGTACAATAAAGGCTTTTTAGAAAATGTAAGAATTACAGTGTGGGAGGAGTGCCTTGGTCTCTCGTTTTTGTTCCCAAAACACCAAAGAGACACCCAAAAAAGTACGTTATGGTACTGACTTGCATGATCTGGGCTGCTTTCTCCTTCAGTGGAACCATGGAGCTTCAGGTGGTGCCCCTGGCTATGTGCAGATGTTACAGAGAGCATCCCTCATGACTGATGATCTCGTCACTGTGGTAACAACTGGGGTTTTCAACATGACAACGCTACAGTTCAAAATGCCCTCAGGACAAAGGACTTACTTGGGAGAATAACATCATTCTTATCTTGCATGTTCCTCTGATCAAAATCCAATTGAGAACCTTTGGGGATGGATGATGAGGAAAGTTTACAAAAATGGACAACAGTTCCAGACAGGAGATGCCCTCCGTGAGGCCGTCTTCACCCCTTGGAGAAATGTTCCCACACCTCCTTAAATGAAGCAGGAAGCAAGAAAATTCATGAAGTGATCATCAATAACGGTGGAGCTGCTCATCACTGAGTCCGTGTTTGGAACTTTGCTTTCTGTTTTGAGGAGGTTTGCCATTTTTCAACTGGTCTTAAACTTTTGTTCGGTACTGTATAATATTTATTTATAGAGCACTTTTTCATCCTCACAGTCAGCGGTCAGCGACTTGAAACCACAGCTGCCCTGGGGCTGACTGACAGATATGTAGCTGTCAAGCTGCACCAACTGCCTCTCTGATCATCACTGATCACTAACATACTGCTTTCATAAATAGTGAGGTATGAGGTGAAGGTGTTTGTATAAGACTGCTCTACCACCTGAGCCACTGTCCTGGACTTAGCACAGACTTGTGAATTCTATAAAAATATTTTTTCTTTTAAATGTAATAATATAATGTTAGAAAGGTATCCACTCCTAACGAGCGTGAAAGCATACCAAGAGTATTTCCCTGTGAGATCCCTCTCTTACACAGAGGCTGAGCCCACTGCTGCCTGGTGCCAGCTGGCAGCTGGTACAGGCTGGCTGCTTGTCTCAGGCTGAAGGCCACATTTCACTGGCCGTGAGGGAGGACTGGGCAGCGCCTGGTCAACGCTGATGGCTCTGCATATCAAATATAGCTTTCATCCACTTCTCTGGCAACTGTTTCTCATTTTATTTTTCTAATGCTTAAACAACAGGGAGCCTCCAACTTGGAGTAGTCGCAGAACAAATGAGTTTGGAAATGCACACTCTGCACTCTTAATTCCAAAGTGACAATGGTCTGGATGGAGATATGTTTACTGGCTCATCTCAGAGTCAGGCTGAAGTATCTGCTTTTGCATCACTGAGAAGAGCTGTGTGTATTCTATGGATATACACCAACTGAATAAACAGAAAGAAAACTGCAGATTCTTTAGTTTAGGCAGTAGAAGGCGTTATGTCTAAATGCCACTATCAGTGCAAACTTTAGCAAACATTCTTCTCCTGTTTGACTTATTTAGGCTTCATCAGTTCAGAAGTTTGAACTGACAAATAATCCTGAATGAGAGGTGAATTATTTTACTATCACTATAGCATTACAATGATTTCATCCTTGCGCAGTGAAGGTGCACACATGAATGCCGCTTTTGTAGGCACCGTTCCCAAGGCTTTCACTAATGGCTCCAGATGACACATACATAAATACAGAAACTATTTTTATGTAAAGGGGACTTATTTAATAAATTGTGGGTTTCAATCAATTTGAGAAACACGTCATCATTATGGCATTATGTGCCAGTCAACTGTAAATGGTAAATGGTCACATTTATATAGCACTTTTCTACCTGCTTTAGGCTCAAAGCGCTTTACATCAAGGAACCACTCACCCATTCACTCTCTCATTCACACACCAGTGTACGCAGACACTGGAGGCAAGGTGGGTGAAGTGTCTTGCCCAAGGACACAACGACAGTGTGCGCCTGCGGGGATCGAACCGCTAACCCTCCGATTACAAGACGACCCGCTCTACTACTGAGCCACCGTCGCCCCAACTGTGATATCATTTACCACAGACCTAAATGTTTAGTATCCTATTGCTGATAAGGCAATGAGAAATGTATACAGGTTTAAGGCAAGACACTGCAGGTGAATAGAGAAACCATTTAAATTGAATGATGTCAACTTGAAACTTTTGCTGTAAATTACTGACATAAATATGAGGAAAAATGTATTGCAAGTCATTTTATGTTTTCATATAAAAATAAGCCAAAATTGCCTATATTTTTGGTGACATATTAGTTAGAGATTTTCTCAGAGGGGATTTTGAATATCTTGTTTAGTTATCAGTGAAAATGTAAAAGTTCAAATTTTGGCTTGTTTTTGGGGTTCAAAACTCTATAAATCATGCTAGGAATGATCAAAAAATCCCTCTGATCTTCAAAAGATTGTACACGGCTGGAAAGTTTGGAGTCTATAAGTTACAATTTCCCATATAGTTGTCTAGAGAAATGTTGAATCAGTGCAATAATTACACTCCTTATTGTGAATATGAGGTTATTTATTAGTTTCCATGTTGAAAGTTTAGATGTCAAAAGAGCAAACAAACCCAAAACTTGAAATAGGATAAACATTAAATAGTTTTGCCTGCAGTGTCTCCCCTTAAAAACCTTTGAGAACAAAACTAGATCCATCCAACACAAATCTTACAATAGTTTATGTTTTAGAATGAATACTGCGAGCGTGTTTACCAGGGTTGTGCGAGGTGATGACGTCTGCGAGCTGCTTGTTGGGGGCTGGCTCCTGTTTGCTCTTCTCCTCCTCGTGGAGCTTATCCACCATGGCAATGACACAGTTGAGGCATTTGGCGACACTGGCCCACACTCTGTCCTGCAACAGCCAAGCACATCATGAGCAGTCACTTCACGTCCGCTTAGCGCATTACTCAACGCTGCCCAAATTAAAGCATGCAAAACAATGCCTTACTGGAGGAAAATAGGTATCTATTCACTGACACTGCGGATTGAAGGTCAGAAGAAACAATGTGGAAATGGCCTCTGCTGGTGTACTGTTGCTTTGCTGTGGCATAACTACCCTCTATACTTCCTTTCAGCTCTCAGTGAAATACTCACTGTGCACTGCAGATGGACTAAACTAAAACATTCAACAGACAAACAAAACACTTCTTGGAATAATTTACAACAGTGGTTCCCAAACTTTTTGGAGTCGTGTACCCCCTGTGGGTACCCCCTACTCCGACAGATTTGAAAGCACTGTAAATGAATGCAGTACACATCAAAACAAAACCCGGGCAAAAAATATCCAATTAAATATAATAATATATATAAGTCTGTGTAGGTTCTGTCTGCTATTGTGTAGTCTATGTAGTTCGCCTATGAATAATATCTATAAAAAACGTTTTTTACTTAAAAAAGAAAGTGCTTTACTTTGTTAATCCAGAATTCTGTTGACAGTGGTTTGGACTCTGGCTGTTGCCCCTCTCCTTTAGATGTGCCTCTCCCTCACTCACTGACGGCTTATGTAAACATATCCAAATGCACTGATTAATGTTCTCATTTATGCTCAGGACATTACAAGTTCTGCATGTGTGACAGCCGCATCATAATTTAATACTGTGATAAATACAAAGCAAGTCTCTCCGTGACCAGGGGTCGAGCAGCTGAGAGGAAAGCCACGTTGTTTCCTTCATTCTTCCAGTCGGATCAGAATGAGCAGAAAACTCATCTCTCCAGTCTCCAAATCTGATGAATTCGTGCACTGCCTCCTCTGTCATTTTGTCAAAAAGTAAAGACATCCTGACATGGACAAACTCCTGCTGTTTGTGTTAAAGTCACAGCCAGAAACTGTGGTGCATTCACAGTCTCAGCCATGCGCCCGGTGTCCGTGGAGCTGTGTGCGCTCATTTCTAGCCATTTGCTTAAAGACACACCAGTGTATAGCCTGTCATCCCCTGTGACAGTGTTTATCACATTGTCAATAACATTTGTTTCTCACAAATTTCTTTGCGTACCTCCCGGGACGTACCCCTGGGGGTCCCCATACCGCAGTTTGGGAACCATTGTTCTAGAAACATTTATTTTCTCTATACTAAAAGGCAGCACTCTCAGGAGAGTAAGCACATTAACAGTCTAAAGCTGGACACAGATTTTTAGTCTGAGGAGGTGTGGCTCAATAAAAACTTTCTCTCATGGCATGATCTGTGGTGGGACTCCTCATGTGTGTGTGTGTGTGTGTGTGTGTGTGTGTGTGTGTGTGTGTGTGTGTGTGTGTATGTGTGTCCTCATGTCTGTCCTTAAGTGTGTGTGTGGTCTGTGCACAGATCTTTAGTTTCAAAAGATTTAAAATCCTCTAGTATGTGGGCACCTTTACTTGAAAGAATGCCATTTCTCACACAAGCTTCAATATCTTTCAGGAATACATATTCACTCAATCTAGAGGCTTCCTGTAGTGTTAATATCTGTTCTTTAAATGTCCTATATTATGCTCAATTCACATACAGTATGTTGGCTTATCTACCATTAGTATCCAATGAACTCCAAAGTACATATCTAAATATCTCTAGTTCCAGCTGTCTTTAAATTAAAATAACTAAACATAAAGCAATATACCTGATTTTTACCTGGATGAAATTTGTCTAGTCCTCCTTTAGTATATTGCAAACTTAGATATTTGTGGAAATAAAACTGAGCATCTAAATATTAAGCTTTTTATATCAATTTCATGAGGCATTTCTGTGACAGTGGCCCAAAAAAGTGACCCTGCGAGTTGTAAAATGTGCTCATAAACTCATCTCTGTGAAGAAATGGGATTTTAGCAATATGTTAGGGAAGTTAGGAATGTGTTTGGACCACAACTATCAATTGAATTTACTCGCTTTCACTTTCATTGTTTGTAATTAAAAAAATCAGATATAGTACCTTTAAAGAGTGAAGCCGCTGTCAGGTATTTGCATGACATGCTGTACAGGGACAATTTGAGCACTGAAATGGTCAAAACAACTTCACTGAAGCTGCCTGAACTTTAAGAACACACAGGAAAGCCCCACCTCATGAGAACGATTTGAATTCAAGCAAAAAAAAAAATCAAAAAGCCAGAGCCACTTGCCCATTCCTCCTCGTCGTATTCTTTATGCTGTGGTATCGAGTCTTGCTGCTTGAAGGGCACAGTGCCAACATCTCCTGTTGTGTTGGTTTGCGACAATTCCACATTATTACACACTGTTGAGCAGTCTGTGAGTGGTGTGGCTGGAGTGTGGCCTGTGGGAAGTGTCTGGGGAGAGCTCTGATTGTGGTCAGAGCCTGGCTGGACTTGGCTCGGCTGCTTCTGGTTCTTGGAGACGAACCCGGGCCGCGCAGCGTGCAGCGCTAGGAGAGCGCTCTTAACCAACTCGTCTTTAAGTGTGTGGACGAACTGCTCCGTCTGCAACAAACAGAGAGTTACAAGAACATTATTATTGGTGGAAATTGTCAGTGGATTAATTTAAAAGGTGCATTGTAGAATGTTTTATTTATTGTTTATTTGGTTGGGACAGTGCATGTTAATGAACACACATGAGAACATGCATGTAAACACACCACTCCGGATTGTAGCCTTGGGCTAATTTCCATCCGTTGTCCCACATTCATACACACAAACACACTCTCATTCATCCTGATCTATTGTACATGTTTTTAGTGGTAAGGGGAACTTGAGCACCCGGAGGAAACCTACGCAGACACAAGGAGAACATGCAAAAACTCCACACAGAAAGGCCCCGTCTTGGCCCAGGATCGAGCTCAGGACCTTCTAGCTGTGAAGCACAAGCACTAACCACTGTGCTACCGTGCCGCGTACCATGGTTTTATGTGGAAAAACAACTTGATATTAGTGGATCTTTGACTTTTTAATATTCTTCAGGGTACATTTTCACTGCGGTGCCATGGAAATGGTTCCATCAGCAGAGAAAACCCACCAGAAACCCTAAAAAAATAATAATCCCGGAGGATTAGGCCACTGTGATGGAAAGCAAGGCACCATGATTACCACTCATACAACCACTGGGTCACCAAAAGGTCAAAAACACACTAGTATCAAGTTCTATTCCCCACATAATAAGTTCCATAATGCACCTTTAAGTACATTTTTTGATGAATACTTTACTTTACAACATTTTACAGCAGGTATCTGTACTTTCTACCCAACTACATTTTTGAACTGAAGTAAAAGTATTTTGAGGTTCAAACACATGTATTTTCACAGTGACAGTCGGGTGTATTCAGACCTGCACTGTTAGGTCCACTTTAAACAGACCAGGGTTTGTTTCATGCAGGTGTGAATACAAACAAACAAATCCTGGTGCGGATCAAAGGACCGGACCGAGACCCACTTTTTCAGGTGGTCTCGGTCCGCTTCCAAACAGACTTTGGTGCGGTTCGCTTCAGGTGTGAATACAAACAGTCCCGATCAGGACCAACTCCAGGATACATGTGCCTTTTAGGGCTTAAGAAGCCACCGTAGCAAGGCACAGTGGGAAAAATTTGCCACTGCTAACGCTAATACTATGCTACAAACAATGAGCTGTGGACAGACCTGGAGCAACGAGGAGACACTGTGCCTCCTGAAGGTACGAGATGCATTAGAGAAGAGTGGGGGTTTGGAGAGGAAAAAGACAAATGTCCCTGGTTTGACCCGCCCTAGTGACTGCTGTCCAATGGAAGCCCCGATCGTCACACACGTGGATGTGTTTACAAAATATAGTTCACTTGCAAAAAGTACATTGTGAATATGAACAGCACCAAACAAAAAAATAAAGTCTGCTTTTGGTCCGGACCAAACAAATCCAAACCAAAGGACTTTCCTGGTCTGAATACACCCTAAAGCTGCAGTAAAGTGGTTCTGATCAGAAACATCAGAATGTTAAAGTCTAAAACACCAGCAGCTCATTCAGTCTCTGACATCTCAACTGGTTTAGACCTGGTTTAGAACTAGTTTATGGTTTAGTCCTGGTTTGAAAACAGAAGCACATTTAACTCTTTTGATAGTTGAAAAAAAATCTATGTGAATGTTTTCCTTATGAAGTACATCTGAAAGTGGATACTTCAATACTTTACTTAGAGGCACTATTGGTTGTTTTCACGTGACATCACAACATTCTAAAGAGCCTATTCTGGGATTTCCATTGTTGTCAATGTAAGAGAGTGAAGAAAATAGAATCAACAAAAAAAGGTGAAAACGCTCAAAGGAAAAAAGTCTGTGGCTCAGGTTTAGTTTCAGGAAGAACGACATTAAAAAAGTGACATAAAATATTTTTTTTGCGATATTATCACTTTCTTTTTGTTGTAACTCTAACTGGCTAATTGTCTGTGAGGAACTCCAAAGGACCAAAGCTGATGGATATATTTACACAGCAGTTTGTTGTAAATGTTACACGTTTCACCAATAATTGAAATCAAAACCAATATCAGCGCAAGTCAGACCTGCATATTGCACATAAACACAAGATGGCAGCCCCCACTGCAACTTCCTGAATAAGGTGGATCATTCAACATTGAGCTGGGGGTCAACTGAAAACTGCACAGGTAACTATGGTAAAATGCAGATTTCTAGTCTTAGTTTTTTGATAATTTCTCTGTAATTCCTGGGCCAATCCACATGAAACAAATACTGTCACAAAGTCCAACGTCTTCTCTGTCAGCACATATGAACTAAGGTCTAATTATTGTCTCATAAAGACAATATTCAAAAACATGTGCGTGATATTGGCCAGGAGAAAGGACTTTCAGCAATAAAAATAATATGGCAGGTTTTTGAATCAAATTACTATCAAATAATGATCAAGTACAAGGTTTGTCAATTTTCATTTTGGAAATTTCCTTCAAAAAGAGTTTTTCTCCCATAGAGTTGTATTGGCACCTGATCCCCCACGTGCCCTCCAACCGAAATAGACTTCTAGAGCGTGAAAACAACAAATACCTGATTTCTTTTTGGTAATAAATAATGAAAGAGGAAGCGGGTAAATTAAATTGACAGTTGCGGTCCAAACACATTCCTAACTTTCCTAACCCATTTCTAAAATCCAATTTCTTCACAGAGATGAGTTTATGAGCACGTTTCACAACTTGCAGGGTCACCGTTTAGGGTCACTGTCACAAGCAAGAAAAGTAGCCTGTAAACCCACGAAATTAACAAATGCTTTGCAGAATATTATTTCCTTAATGTCCGAGTTTACAATCTACTAAAGGAGGGCAAAACAAATGTAATTCCACTGCTAGGAATCAGGTAGTGTCACATAAAAACTCTACTCAAGTAAATTTGTTGTTCCTGTCTCTACTTTTACTGACAGACCCCACTTTGACAATTGCAGTAATGATGTACTTTGATGAAAGATTTTGGTTATGCCACAAAACTGTACTCAATCATCAATTTGATCAAAACCCAGCTAAAAGCATCTTCAAATGCATTACTTTATTGCATTCATTATACCAATCACAGAAGAGCTTTCCACTGGCTTATAACGGTCCTCTCACATACAGGAAAAAACAAAAGTCCGACTCTGTGTTCACTTCACCGTCGGCGCGTGGGGACAAATTGTTCTGTCTGTGGCAAAACGACATTGAAAGAAGCCAATACAAAAAAGGCATTGTGCCAAAGACAGCTGCCGCAAATGAAAATCTAAAGTTGGCAAAGCAAAGGAGACAGCGCCACTGAGAGACAGAAAGCAAATGTCACTTTACTAGTGGAGACACACACACACACACAAAAAAAAGACACAGTACGGAGAGGAGACGGGAGTGAGTAACTGTTTACAGACAAAGTGGGAAGAAAGCAGGAAAAAATACAACGCTCGCCCCTCCTCTGGTGAAATGGCTGTTCTCCATTACAGTGCCAGCGAGCAAGGAAAACACCGACAAACAACAAACAATTCAATTACTCCTCCCACAGTGGGCTTCTCAGAGGAGCGAGCCCGCTTTGATCTCAAATTCACCAGCCACTGTAGAGCCGATGACGATCCCAGAAGCAAAGCGCATAAAAAATGATAAGGGCCCTCCGGAGTAATTGAGTTAGCGCTGCAATGAGCTCTTCTATTACCGACAACAAAACGCAGTGTGGGGGGGTAAGCCACGAGTAGAGTCCTTCACGACAAGACTGGCACGAGGTCATTACTGTAGTACTGTAAATCACTGTTTCTTAAAGTATTTACTACTTTAAGAAAGAATCATCTTTACGCGTGGACCCCCCAGTGTGAGGAGGAGAGGGAGTAGTTCAGGAAGGTCGGCTTTGTTAGCAGACTAACAGGGAAGAGAGGGACACGCACCTCAGGCCACACATGTCCTAGTGCAGTGTATAGATCAGGGATTCCAAAGAGTGCAGGTCGGGACCCTCAAAGGGCTCACCAGGCACTGAGCTGGGGGTTGGTGAATGGTGATTATTTCAAGATACAATCTTCAAAACATATGAAATTGTAATAATGTACAGTTGTGCTCAAAAGTTTACATACCCCTTTAATCTTTTGGCGATTATTCATAGAATATGAATGTTGTGTGAAGCCATTTATTGCCAAAGAACTGAGTTTACTCTTTTGAAATCATAATGAAACAGAAACTACTCAAATGTCCCTGATCTAATAGTCTGGAAGCCAGGTGGCGTACCCCCAGTATATTTGCTACCCTTTTCAAACTATTATTTTTTTTATTAGCATATAACCTGAGCCATTACCAGTTGGGACCTTTTATTACAACTTGGCCCTGTTCGGTCGCAGGACCCCTAAAACCTCTTTTCTGGGCCAAGCCTCAGACAGAATGTTGTCAGTCTGTAAAAACTCCTGTTCTAACCCGAATATTTGGGCATGTATACGCACATCGGAATACCCTCATACCCTCAACAACCCGCAAGGCATGTTGGTCTTTTGAGTCCAGAAAGTACTCTATATGTGTGGAAGTCAAATGGAAGAAGAAGAAGAAGAAGCAGATGTAAACAAACATGGCGAGGCCCAGGCGCAACACACCACACTTCTGGAGTGAAGAGGAAACAGACGTTTTAATCAATCTTGTGAAAGACGTGAACATCATGTACTTATGTAAAAAAAAAGGAGTCATGATTTGGATCGGGATATTCCAAATGATTGACATACCATGTAAACCGGAATAACTCTGTCTGCTCACACATGCAAACGAGATATTCCAACTCTTCCAGGAACCGGAATATTGACCTGACCGGAATATTGACCGGCATATAAACGTAGTCAGTGACATGGAATTCTGGTCTTAATTATGGGTAGAAAACTTCTCTCATTCATTAGCTTCAAATTATGGGCTCTGTGTCTCACAAGGATCACCTGCTATAAGAGAAATGATGTTTCATACCCCAAACTGAGGCATCCTATTCAGCTTATGGGTCATGCCATGGTACAGTTACACACTTCAGATCAACTATTCAACTTAACCTTTTTGGATTTTCTTCAAACTTGGCACAGTTGATGCTGATATGCAAAATATTATGTGAGTAAAATTTGAGGCAGGTTTTTGTGTTATCATTCATATTCTATGAAATGCATGTTTACATACAGTGCCTCTCGTAAGTACTAATACACCTTGAACTTTTGCACATTTTGTCATGTTTACAACCATAAACATAAATATTTTATTTTTATTTTTTTACTGAAAGTTCACACACAAGTAACAGACAACTGTGAAGTGAAAGCAAAATGATACATGATTCTGTTATTAATAGAAAACCAAAAAGTCTGACATGCACAAGTATTCATACAGCATGAGTTAATACTTCGTGGAACCCCCTTTTGCTGCAATAACAGCAGCAAGTCTTTTGGGGTATGACTCTACAAGATTTGCACATCTAGAGACAGAAAGTTTAGCCCATTCCTCTTTACAAAACAACTCGAGCTCTGTCAAATTAGATGGAGATGCAGATTTTGAA
>OMNZ01075809.1:0-48079 GCA_900303255.1 Lesueurigobius sanzi
AAAAAATTAAACTAGCGCAAAGTTTTGAACGAGCATGCACAATAAAGAAGCGGCCTGTCTGCAGTTTCATTATTATTTAGTTGTTTAAATTTTATATTGTTTCTATTGAACACTAGCCATTAGCTCGGAGATAAAAGTTCCTACCTCCATGAACACTGATGTTTCCTCCAGGCCAGTTTTCACATCCAACATCGCGTTTTTAACACACTGCCACTGACTTGCCATCAGTGAATCATTGTCCTCCACGTTATCTTCACATATTTTTGGATTTGTCTGAGCCCTGCTAATAATTCAATGCAATTTGATGCAGGGAGGAAATGCGCCTCCGGTCCCCGAATCAGGAAGTTGGTCACGTGGGCTCGCCGTGCATATAGCCCATACCAAGAATGGTGGATCATGCTACATTTGTGCTTTAATCTTGTTGCTCTACAGAGGCCAGCCGTCTGTCTAACGGTCTGGATCCTGTTGCTGAGACGGCCATTCGTCAGCTGACGGAGGCCAAGGTGGTTCGGAAGACCCCGACTAAACGAAGCACATTGATTATCTCAGGCGTATCAAAGGTTAGATAATAATGATAATAATTGATGTTTTTTGCACCAACTCAGTCTGTAATGAAAATAAGCTGTGCTGTGATTATGCAACTAGGTAAAGTGGTGTTTAATTTTAGTGCACTCTCAGAGGAAATAATTACAGGGGAAAATCTTTTGACCTGATTTATACAGACTGTTAGTGAACTGTGTGTTGAAAGCATAATCTATAAAGTACTGTTTTATTTGAGTTACTGCATTATCATCACAGTTCTTTAATGTTCTTTTATATGTTTTGCCTGGAATAAAGTATTTTGATGTAATCTGGTTCATCCAGGCTCCACTGTCCAACGATGACAGTCCGTTATCGAGTGGCTATGCAGCAGCGATGGACGCAGCTCTGCACGGGAACCACTATGGTGCAGGACATCACGCTGACCCCGATGAGACCACACCCTCCGACGCCTCAGAGCGCCCTTCGGTGGACGATGTGGAGTCAGACACAGGCTCCACTGGTGCCCTGGAGACTCGCAGCCTCAAGGACCACAAAGGTTGGATTTAGTCAATGCTTAATTTGAGGGAATCCAACAATGATGTGTGATGGTGTTTAATGGGAGTAGTCAACTGTTCTTGCCCGTTCCTCCAGTCCATCACATCAGTGTCACAGACTGATGTTGTGTCACACTACCGCCCCCTAGTGCTCATACTAGGGGGTGATATTTAACTTGTATTTAATCTTGTTTTGTGGGACAATATTTCCCATCTATTTAGTTAACTTTCACACTACTTTTCAAAAATATCTTGTACATTGAAGCATTGTGGGTGTTTTTTTGGTGGCAAGTGTAAAATAATAATGTATGTGCTTTATGCAGTGGGCTTTCTTCAGAGCGGCTCCAAACTGCTGTTCCGCAGAAAGCATCGGCAGAAAGAATCCTGCTTCAGCCATTCCCATGAAGACCTCTCCATGGAAAATAACTTTGTCGCTTCTGAAGCTAGCAGCCATAAAAAGTCAGGCAGCTTTTCTCGGCGTCTCATCAAACGCTTCTCCTTTCGCACATCCAGCAAATCAAAAAGCAAAGCCTCTTCATCTAACGGAGGAGCGAGTTCACTGGATAACTAACTGACAACAAAGGAAAGGATATGAATTTACTGTTTACTGTAAATATATATATAAAAAGATAAACCTGGCCTGGATCACCTGGCTGTGAGAAGAATGGCCAAAGCTTTAAAAAAGAAAATTGCACTCTTTGGTGAGACAAACACCCCTGGAGGGTTGTGTGTTCATGAATAGATCCCTCTGCGAGGAATTTCCCCTGAAGAAAAGCTGCAGCTTCAGACCAGGAGTCACAAACCTGCACAGTGAAAAAAACACTAAGAAATGTTTCCTTTTGAATTTTTTTGCATCCATAATTGATTATGGAAAAAATATTTATTTAAAAATGTTGTTTTACTTTTTTTGTACAAAGACATATACAATGAATAAGAATATTGTTAACAAGATGTAGGATGAAATAGAAAAACACTATATGATAATAGAGTCATTTCATGCAGAGATCATTCATGTTATTGCTATGTCAAGTTTGATTCATTGTGTCCACCCCACAACTATACAGTTGTTTTGGCAAGTTGTACATATAGGCCCTATCTTAAAACTGTGTATCTTATTTGGCAACAGTGGCACAAATGGTAGAGCGGGTCATCTTCTGACCGGAGGGTTGGCGGCTTAGACCCCACATGTGCACACTGTCCTTGTGTCCTCGGGCACGACACTTCACCCACCTACCTCCGGTGTCTGCATACACTGGTGTATGAATGAGTGTCAATTGGTGAACGGTTCCTTGATGTAAAGCGCTTTGAGTGCCTAATGTAGGTAGAAAAGTGCTATACACTGTTCATGTGACCATTTACCTTTTTTTTTTTAATGATTATGAGCACTTTATGTGAGTGACGTCATACCATACATTCCAGTTTGCATCTTACATTATATTACATCTTAAAATCCAAACATATAAAAAAAACATAAATGCACAATTAAAAAATACCCTTTTTTAATCAATCTGGATCAAATTAACTCTTGCTTAAGTTTCTGATTTGTCTCATAATAAGGCCCTGCAATGCACTAATGGCCTAAAGATTGAATGTGATAAGGCTATAAATGTGTGTATAAATTGTTTTATTTATTACCAATAAATTATTTCTAAAATTACAATGCGTGTTTAATAATTAAGCAATTATTACAACAGAGAAAACAGTCAATACTTTGCTTTGCTTTTTCCCATGATCATTACTTAATGATGTGCAGCATTAAGAATCTCAGTATTTTTATTTATTCAGATATTTACTCAGTATTTGACTGTGCGTTTTAAAACAATACTATGCGACATACTACGACTGTGAGCGTGTAAACCATGGTGGTGAAGAAGTATTTTAGGCATAGAATCATAATAGATCAATGCATAGAATAATAGAGTTCTTATTTAACGCCCCCGCCAAATTTCGAAGGTGGAGGGAAAAAGGGTGATAGGTCTTTGATCGTTTCCGTTCACGCCCTCATCCTTAACCAAACCCTCTGTGAGCGAGCTCATGATTGGCCTGAGCCTCCCATGTGATTGTAAAAGCCAATCACAGTGTCCCTGCGTAAACCCGGGGAGCCAATCCTGGCCAAGGGTGGGACAAACCACAATTTATAACCGGGTCACCCGTTTCCTGCAGCTACTTTCGTTTCATTGTGTTCACGAGTTCATCCAAACCAAACAACCAAGATGTCTGGAAGAGGCAAGACCGGAGGAAAGGCCCGCGCCAAGGCCAAGACTCGTAGCTCCCGTGCCGGACTGCAGTTCCCCGTGGGTCGTGTCCATCGTCTCCTGCGCAAAGGCAACTACGCTGAACGAGTTGGCGCTGGAGCTCCCGTGTACCTGGCTGCCGTGCTCGAGTACCTCACCGCTGAGATCCTTGAGTTGGCTGGAAACGCTGCCAGGGATAACAAGAAGACCCGTATCATCCCCCGTCACCTTCAGCTGGCTGTTCGTAACGACGAGGAGCTGAACAAACTGCTCGGTGGCGTGACCATTGCTCAGGGAGGTGTGCTGCCCAACATCCAGGCGGTTCTGCTGCCCAAGAAGACCGGCCAGGCTGCACAAAGCACCGGCAAGGCGGGAAAGAAGGCCTCCTCACAGTCCCAGGAGTATTAGCAAGAAAACCTCCAGACTATTCCCATCAAAGGCCCTTTTAAGGGCCACCCACTTCACTGAAAGAGCAATTTCTCTTGTGTTTATGTTCTGAGCAGCATTACCTTGTTGGCGTTTGTTGAATAAAGTGTTTTTACATTACTTTTCGTTGTGAAGCTAATGTTGACAACATTTTGGGTGGTTAAAACTGGTTTGTGCTGACAGGAAGTCAATAACGATGGAGTGGCGGTTTGTGCTACAACACCAGGTGTTTTCCTGTTCAACATATGGCACTTTGCTTCTAGATTATAGGTTGTTCTAACCGAGCTTGATCTAATCACTCCCATTGCTTGGCTCGAGTAGCTATTTTGGAGAACTTCGATATTTTGGTTAGGTTTTTTTGAGTAACCGCTTGTTCATGTTAAACTCATGCAGGCATGTGCCACTAGGGGGCGTTAACTCCATTCTAATCCGTAGAACGGACTGATTCAGTGCATTATAAATCAGTTATTTAACTTTTGTACAATTACACGGGCGTCGTTTAATGCACAATTTGGCCTTTCACAAATGAGAATTTTGTGTCAATATTTTCTCTTGTGTCTAGAATCAGTGGGGCCCCTGCTCTAATGTGACCGCTGCAAAAGATTATTCCATGACACGTTCAAAAGATCTTTATTTGTTTAGCCATTGATGGAAACAAATTCGTTGCCGGGAAATGCTCATAGTTTGCAGTGATTTTACTGTATGTATATATACAGATTGAATAAAGTAAATCACGCATTTGCCAAATATTTAGTATGTGCAGAACGTAAGGGGCCAATCAGACGTCAGTTTAGAGTTGTAAAATAAAGTGGGAACTACATGGTGGGTTTGGAAAAGTGATGAAGATTAGACCGAGGAGGAGGGAAAACGGGTGGATCCAGTTCAAAGTATATCCGCAGCACCAGCACACATTTTAGTGGGAGAACTTCTGGATTGTAGGAGCGTAGTATCTTTGTCAGTTTTGTATATTTTTTTTTTTAACCCCATTCCCAGCAGCAATGGTCTTCAGCAGCGGTACAGGTAAGATTATAACCCATGTATAATTTGTGTGTTCATAAAAAACATGTTTACAGTAGAGATTTTGTGGTAGTTTAGCTTAAGAATTTAAAGCATAGTACTAGTGAGTGTGATTTAGTATAATTGTTTGTGAGGTAAGTTGTTTCTATTTGTGTTTTATTTAGATTATAACACAGTACGAATAACTAAAAACCATTTCTGGAGATACGCTTGTGTTTAGTTTAGACATATCTTGTTTATTGATGCTGTTTACATGTGAGATGCAGCTGGGCAGATGTTGAGGAAGTTTACGTCTGGAATGTTCTGTGTTTCGTCCACATTTACAGCTGTTTACTCATTTGGAGAAATAAACATCACGTGCAGAACAAATATTATACAGTTGCATCATTTCGGCAATAATATGGTAGGCTACTATTTTCGTTTGATCTTAACTTGGTCGAAATGTATGAGCTTTACAATGTGGGTTTCCAGAAAAAGAAAATCCTATATGCTTGATGTAGGGCTAGTTTCTGGGAAATGAAAATCTAAAATTATACAGTGTACTCTGCCAAGTGCGTGCTCTGTACTCTGCATGTTTTATTTTAGGTTAGCATCAGGTCATGGGGTCATCACATCAGGCCATGTGAATTGGTGTGAAAGGAAGCCTCAAACCAGTACAAAACCAAAACATCTAGATTTTTCAAGTACGACTATTACCTACAGATTTAAAGCTTCATAAAACACTATTCTGTTTTAACATAATGGCCACATCACCATTTGCAACTCAAAGACCATCTGGATACTTGATACTGCTGCTGTTTATTTACTTTCTCTATTCCTCTGTGACTCATCTTCTGCCTCACTTCCTGTCTCTCCTCCCTGACTCAGTCCATGGGAAAAGAAAAAAAAAAACCTTTCGAGGATCAATAACAGACTTTTCACACACCCTTGTTGTTTGCATGCCAAATCATCTTGTGGGATGTCCTCTGAGATGGTGCCCTGCCTTCTTCCTGTGGAGCTCAGCATCACTTTATTGACTTGTGTCTGAAATACAATAGACGTTTTATTGTAATTTTTGCAGGGATTTTTACCTCAAAGTGGAAATACCCTGGTTACATCAGTGGTCCGGAGCAGGAAAAGTTTGAAGTCTTTTTCAGTGCTCCTTTGCCACGTGTCGTTTCCTGCCCATTGGTTAAACTGCTTTTAACACCTGCTTTCCCCATAGCCTCAGCTCCATCTGGTGTGGTCCAATATATCCTCTCAGTGCAGGAGTATAAAGATCAGAAATATGCAAAATCTTAACATTTTAACTTATAATAATAGCAGTGGTATATCTTTATTATATTTTTAACAATGAAAATATAGAGAAAATAAATCCATTATAATTATATATTATTCAACTACAGGAAAAACAGCATCTAGGCCTGCGCATTGTATACAGTTTTGCAACATGTGTCTAATGCCACTTCTAAACCACATTGATGGCAAACCAGAGAATGGTCTGATTTACGGGGTGTGTTGATAACATGTCCCCCTGTAACTTGTAATTCTGCACCGGGACAGGGAGGAGAAGGGGCTGGGAGGAGGGAAATAGCAGCGAAGCTCAAAGGAGAGCGCTGTGAATGAAATAAGCTATACAGTAGACGCAAGACATAAACAATATGTGGATACTGCTTTCGGGATCAGAGCAAATCAATGGGATTCTTATTTTCAGTCTTTTGAACTATGGTGAGGATTGCATGGCTTACTGGCTTGGATTTGCACACGTGCTAAAATGGGATGTTCAAACTACCACTTAATGCACTTTTATTTGTCTTTATGGAAAGTTTAGAATTAGACATTTGTGTCTTTGGACATATTTAACTTACATTTATTCCAGGGAAGGGATTTCAGTTTAAAAGTAGCAGCCCAGACTGTGTGGCTGGTGGTGGTGTCTATTTTCAGCTGCCCATGGCAACTCTGAAGGGCATAACTGTCCCATAATGACAGAGTACAGACCAAGGCCCTACATTTGCATGCTTTAAAACCATTCTCCAGCCCTGGGCGTGGACCTCAAGTCATTGCAGGGGCTTGTGGGGGCAGAAACATATGTGCAAAAGCCTAACTAGTGTGTCTGAGTCAGTCTCCCTGCCCACTCTTTGGTCCCATGTCTGGGCGTAAAGGGGGCCAGTGTTGACAGGCTGTGGGCTGACAAAGGGGACTGTCTCTACTGCATGTCAGTGGGTCTTCTCAGGGCTCGCACACACTGCTCCCGATTGTTTCTCTGAGGCGGCTTCATCTGTGAGGTGACATCAGAGACAGAGAGAGAGAGAGAGAGAACGCCCCGTTGTCTCAGGCAGCAGGGCTAAACTGGGACTATAGCAGCTGTGGATGGGGTTTTGCCTAATTTTAATGCATCACCGATGACAGCACTGGGCCGCGAAGAGGTTACACACTTTGTTTTTGTTATGTGGGTTGGGTGTTTGTGAATGGAGTGGAGAGTTTAATTGCAGAGCATAATGGATGGTGATAACCCACAGCATTGGATGAGAGCTACAAACTAGTGCTCACTGAGAACAATAATATCCATGTTTGATTGTTAACTTCTCAATAACTTAATCTCTCAACATTTCCTTGTTAATAATTGGAGTTAGTTAAAAAGTGTTGGACTTTTTTCTTGCCTTTTTGTCAGTTTCTGTACTATTGTTGCCCAAGATTCTGTCACTACTATCCAATCCATTTTCTTCCACTTCTGAGCAGAGATGCCCAGACTTCCCGATCCTACTAACATATTTCAAAAATCAACATCTGCTTGAAATCTCTGCAGAACATGAAGTACTTCCAACAAAGAAGAGAAACTTAAGCATTCTTCACATTCCCAATACTCTAAAGTAGACAAAACAAGTCTGTGTGTACTAGTCTGTTGAGTCTGTCTTTTCTTGGATTGCTGTAGTGATAGGACCAAAGTGTTGCCAGCACAAACAGCATGTGGGCCATGTGGGTGGAAGACATATCACTTTTAGCTCGGCAAGATGTTGAATCATATTTCCACAGTTTGTCTCATCCTCATAAACACAGTTTAACACACATTTTTGTCAGCCATATCTGCATTTACTGTCTGTAAATGTTTATATCACAGTGACTCATCAAAAAGGCCTACTGTCCATTGATTGATCACATGGGATCCTTGAACAGACCAACTGTACACATCGATATTAGGCGCCAGGGGAGCCAGGTAGCCTCCTAATAAGTATTTTGCTACCTTTTTCAAACGATTATTTTTTATTAGTATATACCTTGAGCCTTTACCACTATGGATCTTTTGTTTCAACTCTGCCACATTAGGGGTTCATACCCCTAAACTGAGGCATGGAATTCTCCATTCATTAGTTCTATTAAGCCTATGGGACCATCTCATCGTACAGTTACACATTTCAGATCAACAATTCAACTGAAGCTTTTTGGATTTTCTTCAAACTTGGTTTGAAGAAAATCAAACCAAGAAAATTCAAAGTTGATGTTGATATGCCAAATATGTGAGTAAAATTTGAGGCATGTATCTGTTTTAATGTTTGAGATTTAAGGGGTTAAAATGGGGGGAGCAGGTAGAACCAGATCTCGCTCAAAGTAGATATAATCAATGTAGGCTCTTACACACTGCAGTGATTCCCAACCTGAGGTCCAAGCTTCTCAGGGAGGTCCAAATTGTGTTACTAGTTACAATAAGCACCGATGGCAGAGCGGGTCATCTAATAACCAAGAGGCTGGTGGTTCAAATCTCGGCTCCTGCAAGTGCAGATTGCAGTTGTGTCCATGGGCAAGACACTCCACCAACAACCTGTCCTGTGTGACTGTAGCATGAGAGAGAGTGGTTGGTGGTGGTCGGAGGTACTATGGCGCAGATTGACAGCCTTGCCATTCTACCCCAGGGCAGTGGTGGCTATAAGTGATTTACTTATTTACGGGACATTGCATCTGGTCACTTATTTAGATCATTCTTGAATGTCTGATATTGATTTGTTTTTGTCCAAACCGACCTTTGAGATGATTCTGTTATGATATTGGGCGTTACAAAAATAAATTGATTGATTGATTGATAACAGTGTCTTACCATCACTGAGTATGGAACTAATGAATAATTACTACATCGTAGCGCTTTGAGAAACCTGTCAACACAGGCTTGTAAAGTGCAATACAAGCGTAAGCCATTATTATAATGTTACACATACTTTTAATAAAGGGGTGGCATTTTAATACCTTTCATCCTGATTGCTATGCTTTATTCCCAAGAAATATGATCAGCTTTTTAGAAGGAAATATTATGGGCCACTGAGAGAATGGATAACAATTTCAAATCCGTTTCATATCATATACAGTAATACTATCCCTTCTTTAATAGAGGCATGAAGTGATACCAGCTTCCTCATGGGTCATTTCTGCGGTGTTCTGGGGAAACAATGACCCACTATAATCAACGGGTCACGTGGGCTTTTAACTAGGCCAGAAGGATTCTAAGGAAAGCACTGTTCCTATTGTAGTACAACTGGAGTGTCTGCAGTCCCATTGCTCCCATTCATCACCAGCTCCTCTCATATTGACATTATGTGTCTATGTTCAGGACTTTCATGCGGCAGATAACTCTGAGCGTCCAGGCGACATGGAGCAAATGAGAAGGAACAACGTGGATCCTGGGAGACACACTCATCAGGTTCTAGAGGTGGGTCATTACCTGTAACTAGTACGAATAGCAGAGATAGATGGGTTGTAACCAGCTACATTTACTAAAGTTAATTTAGTGGAGGAACCTATGGAAGAAATTGTAAGAATAGTTTTAACACACATAACGTTTAGTTGTAACTTAGACGCTCAATATTAGACTCAGTGCAACATCTGGTTAGTCATCTCTTGCCAGTGACGAAAACTTCATGTGACAAACTTTATATTGGAAAAAACTTTGTTTCATGTAGTTTTTTTATTCAACGCTGACTCCATGATCTGTCTTTTTTTCTTTTTTTTTGCTCTAATGTTGCTTTTTCTATAGTTATGTTCTTATGTGAGAATTCACCACTATTTACATGAGTGCAAAAATTCCTTTAAAGTGATGTTACCCCGACTTGAGTATATACAGTATTTTGAGTACTCTATACCCACCTCATAAGCATTGTGTAACTTCTAAGATGCATCAGCTCTTTGTAACAAGATTGTGTTGTGTCTGTTTTTGAATTCCTCTGCCCCTCTAACACTGTAACCATGTTTAGTATGAGCTTATATTAACTTACTTGAATGACTTCTCTCTCCAGAGCACTCCCTTGGATCTGATTGAGTCAGGCAAGTCTCTCAAAGTACAAGCAGAGCGCCCTCACCTGGTTAGTTTGGGAAGTGGACGCCTGAGTACTGCCATCACTCTGCTCCCACTGCCCCCTGGTAAGCACAACTTGGTCAAGCTACAAATAATAGCCTATGTTCTGTGATGTCACCAGCTGATGACGTGGCCCAGCTTGTGTTCAGCAGAAAACAACGGAATCACACTAAAACAATGCCAGTTGGCTCACAAATAGGCTTATGGTACGAAAAAGGCAACGCTCGCTCATATTTGTGGGACTTAGTTTAACAAGGCCCTTCAGTAGGTCAGTAGCACTCTCCTCCAGTGGTGGAACAAGTATGCAATATTCTTACTTAAGTAAAACTGCAGATCAGGACCAAGAATTTACTATCAAAGTTACTATCAAATATTAAGTATCAAAGTATGCAATGTAAAATGTACTTTATAAGTAAAAAGTAAAAGTATTTCTTAAGAGATTAATGTGCAGGATTTTTTTTTATCCTATGAATCATACCAGGACTAAACCAGGTCTAAACTAGGTCTAAACCATTTCTAAACCAGGACTAAACAAGGTCTAAACCAGGTCTAACTCAGGACTAAACCAGGTCTAAACGAGTAAACCTCTAACTCCGGTCAAAACGAAGTCTAAACCAGATCTAACTCAGGACTAAACCAGGTCTAAACGAGTAAATCAGAGTAACTCTGGTCAAAACCAGGTCTAAACCAGGACTAAACTAGGTCCAAACCAGGTGTAAATCAGGACTAAACCACCAGACCAAGTCTAAACTTTGACTAAACCAGGTCTGAACTGGGACTGAACCAGATCATCTTAGAGAGGTCCCTTTGAAAATAAAATACTTTCACTTTTAACATAATTTTAAAAATGTAATGAAGTAGAAAGTACAGGTACTAAATGTAGTGAAGTAAAAGCAAAAAAGTATTCATCATAAAATTGACTTGAGTAAAGTAAAAGTACCATTAATTGGTACTTTTTACTTGTTACTTTCCACCACTGCTCTCGCGCTGACCGTGAATATAGTTATGTGGTTACTGCTGGCCTGAGGCTGACCAACAATCTGCGCCAAGGACCTCCCGAGCACCACCAACCATTCACACTGGCATTGTCGGGGAAGCGCCTTGCCCAAGGACAGAAAAACAGTATAATTTGGTTAGAGCTGGGATCAAACCAAAAACCATACACTGCAGGCAGAACTACATTTTTTCAATTTTCAGGCTTGGCCAATTTGCTCTCTGCACATATAAACCTTCATCTGAAAACGAATAAATGCCCTAATCTTTTCAATAAAGACTGTAGTTACTGCACTGAATCAACATTTTTCTATAAAACTATATGGGAACTACATGTATATGGGAAATGCATTTTTCTCACATTGTGGCTACAACATGTGGCGCCAAACTTCCCCAGTCTTGTACTTAACAATATTTAAAAGGTTTGTTGAGTGATTTTTTTGAAACCGATTTATTCAGTAACTACTTTATTCAAAAACTAAACAAGATATCCAAAATCCCCTCTGAATGAATATTTGTAACTAATATATCAACAATATAATACCATGAATATAAACCTGGCTCTTTCCACTATTTAGATTTCGTCACCAAAAACACACACTGTAAACCCAATACTAATCCGAGCTAGCTAGTTACTTTGCTTAAAGTTTGCAAAATTGTGATGTGACAGCAAATATTTGTGTATTTCTAATTTGTGTTTTAACAAAGAGTAACATTACTGTCCTAAACCTAGCTGTCTAACCCACAATGTGCAGCTATCATTAAAAGTGTCCCTTAGATAGTCATGTAACTAGCTTACACTCAGCTATCCAAGCTCACCAAGTGCTCACGAGGACATTGCAATGATTAGCTAACATAACTTAAAATAATTAAGTGTTCTTACTTGCTTTGGATTGTTCAAGTACATTTAACCTTTATACCTATATTAACTCTGCTAATTTAAGATAACGGATTTCCTCACTTTTTCTAAGTTATCCCAGCTAATCAGGGTTTATAGTGTAGGCAATTTTTACATTTTTTGCACATAAAATGTCTTATTTTTATATGAAAACATCAAATGACAGAAAACCTGCTATACATTATTTTCTCATATTTATGGCAGTAATATACAGCGAAAGTTTCAAATTGATATCACTCAATTTAACGTTTTTCCCTATTCACCTTTAGTGTCCCGCCTCAACACCTGCTGACAAGTATCAAAATAACACTTTGCCTTTATAAATGTGTAAACTTTCACTATAAATGGCGCGGCATCATTTGTTTTTGCCAGCACCTGTTGTTTAGGTTAAACGTTTCCCACTCTCCCGCTGGCCTTGACCCGTCGGCTGCTGCAGGCCGAGCACCCTCCTCCTCCTCCTCCTCCTCCTCCTCCTCCTCCTCCTGCGCGGCTTTGAACTTCAGCCTAAGAATACTCCCCTCAAGTATTCACGGGACCGAGCGCCTATCCGGTAACGGAGAATGTTTTCGTGTTGTTGCAGGGAGGACCACGCTGGGCTGCGGGGTCACGGATATCCTCTTGCAGGGTCCCGGCATCGCGCCTCAGCACTGCTACATCGAGAACCAGGGGGGCACCATCACCCTGTACCCATGCGGACACCAGTGCTCTGTGGACGGCCTGCCCATCGCCAACCCTTACCGCCTCACGCAAGGTCAGGTTAAACTCTTCACATCTTTTTATTCACAGCTTTTGATCGCGCCTTCATCGTGTTGTTTATTTGTTTGTTTTTGTTTGGTTAATACTTTACATTGCAGCAGAGATATTATTATCCCAGTACATTTTAAAGACACAATGGCTGTGTTTTTGTTGATAATAATATGTAAACAGAGCTGAAATAAAAAACGTATCTCTCATTATTCCTCATTATCCCTACTTACAATGCTATTTCCATCCTATGACCATGTGACTGAAACATATTATTTGACACAACAAGTGGTTTTGAAATAGTATTGGTTATGTAGGGATATACAGTATAGTATGTGGTAGCAGCCGTAACAGTACAACAATGCATTTAATCTAATTTTGAGAGAAAATGTCAAAATTTTGCCCGTGGTCAATTTTATCATCAAAGAAAAGGGCATATTTTCTGTTTAAGGCGAGACACTGCAGGTAAATAGGAAATAATTGTGGATTACTGACATAAATATGAGGAAAAAATACATTAAAATCTTCTATCATTTTATGTTTATATAAAAATAAGGGAGTTTATGTGTTAAAATGGCCCAAAATTGTCTATATGTCAGTAATAAAACGCAAATAATGGATAGAGACAGGTTTAAATAAAAAAAAATTACAATTTTGCCTTGTTTTTTTGCTTGTTTTTTCAAGACTTAATAAATTGGGCTAAGAATTATATATTGAAAACCTTCACAATATTGTTAAAGACTAGAAAATTGGATGGCTAGAGGTGCGACTAAAGTGGAGATGTTGTTGCAAGAGAATAAGAAAAATGCATTTTGAGAAAGTGAGAAAGTAAATTTTCTTTGTAAATCTATGGGAAAAGTTTAACACCTTAATGTGAAGATCTTTTTAATGTAACTGCACGTTGTCCCTCTAAATAAACTAAAAAAATAAAACTAAAAAAAATAAGATGTATTCGTTTCCAGACCTAAGTTTATATGTCAAGACATTAAAGGCGCTTTTCACACAAAACTTCAGCTCCAAGTTCTTCACGGGCAACAGAGAATGCACAGGCAAACAGCCTTAAGATTCCTTCAGTCATTCTGGTTGTACACATGAGTCCCGCCCCCTCAGACCCCTCTGCGTGGGACCCAGGCCAGCCGCTCCACAGTCATTTGAAGCAGAGCCATCAGCCGCTGTGTGGGGGGGCCGTGGAGGCAGCAGCTACTGGACGACAATGCTTTGATCCTCTTTTATTTTGTACAAATCAGTGACTTAAAAGAGAAGTTGTTTTTCATTTGTTTTTGGATTGTAATTGTCAAGCAACATTATTTGGATATGTGACTTTGAAGTTGATGGTAAGGAGTGCAAAATTATTAGATTAACAGTTCTTTTATCGACTGTAAACTTTACTACTTCATCCTACTACTACTACTACTTCAAAAATCTATTGTTGATTTAAAGTGTACTCACGTTTGTCTTTTTCACCTCAACAGGGTGCATGTTGTGTTTTGGCCAGTCTGCTTTTTTCCGTTTCAACCATCCTGAGGAGGCTTTGAGGATGAAGAGCATGTTGCCAGGGAGCCAAGCACTGACCATGACCAAAACCAATACTACAGGCAAGTGAACTTTTCTTATTGTTATTTTTTGATCACTGTACTGTATTAGTAGACAATTGGTGAAGTATGTATAAAATATATCTGCATAAATTAAATATGAAGTTCAGTTCAGCATTATTCTGTTCCTTTTTCACATCTAATATCTAACTTGTGAAACTCTCAAGCCCTTAAACAAAAGAAAAGGAAATATATTTATGTATAAAGTCTCCAGCTGAACGTCTTAATTCTGCCGTGTACAACTTTACTATGAGGCACTATTCTAATGGAAGCTAAAATAGCTTGCTCTAAACTAATTATCTCCGGCCCACTAATCTACTTTTCTCTTTGTGTGACCTCATTGTTAAGGAGATTTTTACAGTGCCTAATTTTGTGGCTCAGGGCTCGTGCGCTGGGCGGCCTTGTGTTGTTGAGATGATATTTAAAATCCATTTTCCTTTGACCTTAACGGTGTTGCTGGAGTGTGGGCTGTGTAGTATAGTATGGCACCACACCCAGGCCTTGTGTGTATGTCCCGCTCCTTCCTGCCCAGGCCCTGATTTCATCTGCTCTGAATGAGGTACAGTGCAGGGTGATGCCTTTATATTTAGCTGTTCCAGATCCCTGTGGGATTACAACACAACTGAGGAGCGAATCATTCCAACCACTGCTTTATTTGTCCATTTTACAAGTTTACAGGCCTGTTACACCGAGGCACACTTAGATAATGGAAACTCATGTATTTATTGCATCCACGTGTTTCTACAGACAGTCTTAGTTGTCATGGATTCTGATATTTTACATTGCTTTGTATGACTGCCATTTGTAATATTTTTTACAACAGAAGTTGTGATAACAGTCCAGAAGATAGTTCTGTTTTGTTTGTTTTGTTGTTGTGTGTTTGTTGTTGCAACTGTCTAGCGAAGCATGCCAGTTATTTATGTCACAGGATGCTTAAGTGTTCTTGTTTTGTTTTGTACAGCGTCGCTCAGTGTCTCAAATGGGAACCACCAAAGCTTCAAAAACTTCAAAATTAACAACTTATCAAAAAACTTTCCAGACTCTTTATGCCAGTTCGATAAAACAGCCAAACAGAGTGCCCCACAGACCTCGAATATTGCAGCGGTGAATGGAAATGGCTCAACAGAAGAGTCGATATATGAAAATGTGGGCAGCTTTTTGTGTCAGAATGAAGGGAACAAGACTCCACCAGTGCCTCCTCGTATGCCCACTATAGGACAGCCCCCTGTCCCTCACCCACGGACCCTCATCCTGAACTCTGGTGGACCGAGGCCTCAGGAGAGTCCAAAGCTTCTCAGGAACCCAAGGGATGAAGTTTCACCAAATCCCACTCCTTACAATAGGTCTGGACAATGCCCAGATAACATGACACAAAAATTATCTTCAGTCAAACTGTCTCCATCCAGTCCCCGAACTCAGACTCAGCAAAGACTAAAGGCACCAGAGGCCTCCCAGTCCAACTCCCTTTCAGGTCGCCATCCTATCAGCCCACACAGCTCCAGGAGAGGGACTGCTTCACCCCTCTCAACCACACCAGTGCCTGGGAGTCCACAGGGTCAACACAAACTCACAACGTCTTCAAAGGTGGAAGCCATTAGGGTTGTGTATGGACAGAGTCAATCACCTGTCCCAGGGCAGGACAAGGAGCCTAGGACCACACTTTTGAAACAAAGCTCTGCCAGGTCATCTCCACTCGCCAGCCCTCAAAACCAAAGAAAAACCTCTGCAATGAAGTTCAGCTGCAACAAGGAGTCTAATTTTACAAAACCATACACAAGAGAACGGAAGAACAGCATCTCTGAGATCAGTGACAACGAGGAGGAGCTCCTGGAGTACCACCGTCATCAGAGAGAGGAGCGACTGCGTGAACAGGAAATGGAAAAATTTGTGAGTACTACCCCCCCTCCCCTAATATATGCACGTTACAAGCTACTATGCACCATTGGCCCCACTCACACCCCTGACCACCACTCACACTCTACATTCATACAGGCATTGTTTGTTTATTGTGAAAAACACAATAAAGTTACGAACAATATAAACATTGTTCCCACAATATGCAGTTGTGCTCATAATGTAAACATGCATTTCATAGGATATGAATGATGACACAAAAACCTTTATTTCACTCATGTTTGTTTACGTTTTTCAGCTAGAATCTAGCCAAATGTCCCTGATCAAAAGTTTACATATTGTGCATCTTGAAACAAACTTTTTTTCAGAGAGTCCAATTTTGTCAGAGAGTCCTGTATTTCAACTGAAGTGAGTTTTTCTTTGCTCCTGAACAATTTTCCTGGCAGTTGTTGAAGGTCATGTGAACGTTAGATCAGGGACATTTGAGTAGTTTCTGTTTCATTATGATTTCAAAAGAGTAAACTCAGTTCTTTGACAATATATGGCTTCACACAACCACTAACCATGAGTGGAAACGATGTTTGTGCTGTCATTCATATTCTATGAAAAATGGCCAAAAGATTAAAAGGCTAATGTAAACTTATGAGCACAACTGTAAACACACTGGTTAAGAAGATATGCCCCTTCTTCTTTCCTAAGTATTAGACTGGAGTTGACTGTGGGCATGGCAGACAACATGTCTGCATTGAGATATCTTGTCTAAATCTCTTGGCTCAGAGCCACAGCTCTTCTCCCCAGAGCATTACTGGCATCGTGGGCCCATGTGGCCCAACTGACACGGGGTGAACATTCTTCAGCCCTTCTTCAGCTGCACAGCACAGGGCGAGTCTGGCTCTTTTTCAACACTGTTACCAAAACCACAAAACAGACTTTCAATGTTCAGATCGCTGGCTTGCAGAAAGTTAGTCCTAACACTACTAAAAGTAACTCAAGCATGGGTACAAATGATTTCAGCATATTAATATTAACAAGTTCCAATTATATTAAATACTGTATATTAAACCCTACTGTAGATTATTTAGCTTATTTTATGAAATTTTTTAGGTAATCTTTGCTTGAAATAAGAAAATTAAACTGCCAATTGGACAAGACAAATGTTTGTATCCCACTGGCAAATAAATGTACTTAAAATAAGAAGTATTATAAAGTAAGAATGTATTGAAACAAGTCAATAGTCAATAATCTTCTAGATCAAATGAGCAACTAAATCTTAATCAGTAAAAAACAACAAAAATTTAGATTAACATTCTGAATGTGAGTCACTTAAACTAATCTAGATATTTGTTTTTTTGCAGTGTAAAGTTTAATTATACTGTAAAGTTTTATTAGTCTGTATGATCCAGCTCACACCCCCCCAAACCACCACTGCTCTTAGCCTCCATACGCACTGACAGCTGAGGGCACTACAGGGAAGGGGCGGGACCGTCCCAGGCACCAAAAACTATTTCAGGAGCCAAAAGGTTTCTAGTAAATACAGGACAATCAGTGACAGTAAGTTCTGTCCAGTCATCCACTACTGGATTGTGTTACACATACTCTGTACTATTACATACACTCTAATAAAAGTAGTCCACTAGTTTTTTTTTTTCTTAGGTTAGCTTAGTACCTATTGCTATTACATTTTATGTCACAGCTCAAGTTTTTAATGCATAATTTGAAATAGTTTGTGAACAAAGAAGCAGCAAGTTATTATACAGAGAGCATTTTAATGAGTTCTTGGATTGATCTGAAAGTAGTAAGAAGCATCGCTTACCGCTCAAAGATGAGGTGGACAAAGGCAGGATATCCTCAGTAAAGAATCAAAGTCTTAAATACAATGCTGTATTGAGTTAGACATGCATCATATTTTTATGACAACTGGCTCAATGTAACCTGTTTAAATAGTGCTGCTGCTAAACTTTAAAACTCAGATTTATTCTGTTAAAGACAGTTTTACAAATGGCTTTGCTTTAACACATGTAGTGCAGTCATGCAATGGTTTATTGGAGTGAGACAGATAGAGATTCAATACATAATTAAATAAATAAGAATGTTAATTATGTGTCTAACTAGAGAAACAGTTACAGTGTGATTTCTATTGTTTGCGTGTGTAAATAAATGTATTATTGTCTAGTGGCTTTGCCACCAGACAAAATAAAACCATCAATTCAATTCACAAGACAATACAAATATTGTTTTCTTTTTAAATCAACCTGACTCTGTCTAACACGCTGTTTTCATCAACAATTTAAAAGAACCCTCTCAGGAGCAGATGACATGAACTTTGGCTCTTACAATCTCAGGTTACACCTGTCAATGCTAGTGGCCATGGGACAGCTGCCTAAATGGTCCAATGTCACACAAGGACACCCATAGCTCTTGTGCCGCAAGCAGGATCTGTAACAAATATGTTGTTGGTCTCTGTAGGAGCGGCAGAGGCTGGATGCCATCCTAAACCTGTGTGCGGAGTACAACCAGGAGGACGGCTCGGTGGACCTGGACACAATGGTCAGGACTGGGCTGATGGGGGCACCGTGTCCCAACTCTGCACCTTTAGATGTGGACGAAATCAGCCAGCGAGAGGAGTCCAGCAGCACAGAGAGCACACACCAGGAGGTACCTATACTCCACACTGACCAGTACAGATTGTTGTGTCTTTTTTACTTCTAACCCAAAGCGTCCCATATGACCTCAGTGTGCAGAGCTTTTGGCTGGTGAGGAGAGGAAGTACCTGGAGGAGGAGCGGAGCAGGACTTTAACACGTGTAGACGAACTCAAGCAGAAAGTGAGCGAACTGGAGCAGCAGCTACAAGAGACCAAACATGAGGTCAGTTCACACAATCACTTAGACAATATTGTGACTGTTTCATTGAAAAAGCCTACAGACTTACAATTCAGATGATCACCTTAATGTACTGTAGATGCTTACTACCTGGACGGCTAATACCTGGGCCATCGTTTGTAATATTTGAGCTGATACTATTAATACATATGATTCTAATTGTTAAACTGGTTAAGGTTAGGACAATGGTGTGGTTAAAGGTTCTTTCATGTTTTTCCCTCACAGGTGGAGATGGAGCAGGCCTTGCTGCAGGCGGAGCGACAGGCTGAGCAGGAGCAGGTGGAGGCTGAGCACAAAACCATCGCTCAGCTGCAGCTCAGGCTCAGTCAGCTGGACAAGACCACCCAGCGAGAGAAGGACAAGGTAAGGCTCGCTGGGAAAACATCGTTATACAGTAAATCACTTCAAGCCCTTTAAGTGTCTGACAGTGACGGCATGAGCATCACTCTGCAAAACTCACACGCTGCCCTATGATGCTCTTTTAGTCTTATTTTCTCCAAGGACTCAGACTTGTTTGTCTTCTCTTATGACAAAGTTGAAGATTTGCATGTTTGTCAAAAAATAATGTTAATGTCATTTCATACAGTGTGCTCATGAATGTACATACCCTGACTGAAGAATATGACTGACAACACAAAAACCTTTACTTCACTCATGGGTAGTGGTTGCGTGAAGCTGTTTGTTTATGCAAGTGTTTTTGTGTTACCATATAAAAAAATAATGGCTAAAAATGAAAACCTCTTCCAGGGTATGTAAACTTATGAGCACAACTGTATATAGCTTTCAATCTATCCTTTAGCTCATAGTATGTTCCTCCCCTCTAACTTTAAACTAACCTGTACAGACTGTTGCTACCTAAATACTCTTGGCATGAGTGCTCAGATTTTCAGTTGTTGATATTCGATGTCCCCTAACTTGTTGTGTGTTGAATGCGGACCAGTGTATGTGTGTTTCTGTTTTTAGGGGAGGGCTAAAGTGTCGGCCGAGCGGAAGGCCCTGGAAAAGCAGAGGAATGAGTACAGTGAGCTGAAGAGGCAGTTTGATAAGTGCCCTCTGTCTCTAAAGGGGCAGATACAGGAGCAGCTCAGCAGGGTCAGTGTCTCACACAGCCCACTGGCTGAACACTGTGAGTTATAACATAGTGGTACCACCGTGGTGCAGTTCAGCTCAAGACGACTCATGATTTTCTCTCAAATCTTCTCAGCAGAAACAAAACGCTTCAATAATTACTGTGGAAATGAAGTTAAATTACTGCTAGTGTGGCTATATGTAAAGCTGTTGTTTTAATTTTGCTTTATCATGATTAAACATTTCCTAATTGAGATAAATAACACTATTAACCACCTCTCGTCTGACGATGCATGCAGTTCACTTGGTAGATTATACATACATGTGCATGTGGTGATGCTGTGTTGTAAACAGTACTGTGTGTCTTGGACCTTAATCTATTATCAAATGGTTTTGTGCGGGGCAGAAAGCAGAGGTGCTGGACTCTGGGACCAAACAGTTTGAGGAGATGGAGTTCTGTCAGCTGGAACAGGAGAGCAGCCTGGACGAGAAGAAAGAGTCTCAGAGCTCACAGCTCCTGCAGGAGAAGGCCGACCACCACTGCAACATGGCCAAGAGGAAGGTCAGACCAACATTCTCTGTGCAACTACATTTTTGTTTTTGGATCCGACTTTGTGACTGTCTGCCTTTTTAAGGAGAAAGTGGCAGCTCTTGAAGGTCAAGTAAAGCAGCTGGGGCTTCAGGCGGTCCAAGAGTGTGAGAAGATAGTGAGAGAACGAACTATAAATCTGCATCTGCTTCAGAAGGTGATTTAGACTCCCGACCAGACCATTGTCAGCTCCATAGGTTTACATTGGCATATTGTAGACGCATACATACCAGAGCACATTGGTTGAGGGCAGTTAGTCCTATGGTGAAATTTGCCTTTAAATTGTACTATTACAGATCTTTTGACTTGGTTTGTGGTTTTTCATTTTTGTAATTAATGCCCTAATGCACTGGAAACAAAAACTGAACTTCTCCTGTGTCAGTCAAACAGAGGTGACATCATTTTCTCACAATAGTATCAAAACATGGTAGAGTAAGAGAAAATAAATGTGTCACTTTCTTAGATAATATTGAGATTTTAACATCATCTAATCGTAGAAAGTGATGTCATGTTCATATTCATTTTAGCTTACTCACTGTCTTTGCTGTTTCAGGAGCAGGACAGGTTGTGTGCTTTGGAAAGGAATTATCTGACATTGACGGGGAAGAACTTTCCGATGCCCAACAGCAACATCAAAGAAGTGAGTATGGTGTTCTTTATGGAGGAAACGTTCATGTGTTTTTGTTTTTTTTATCCTTTTGACTTAGATTAACTTTTTAAACAGGACTTTCTTCACATCAGCGAATCAGATCTTGTTTTATTGGAGGGTGCTTCTTGTAGCTCTTGTCCCTCCTCCTCCTCCTTGTCCTCCTGTAACCCCTCTCCTGAGCTCTGTACTGATACTTTTCCTGTTAGGCTTCAAGAGGTAACTGTAGCAAAAGGGCATGTTTGTGTTTTCGTCATCAGTCTGTTCTGTTTTTTTGACAAGCCTGGTGTAGTGTGCAGTGTGTCTCAATTGTTCTGTACATTTACTGTATCTCAGGGGTGTAACTTTTTGCTTTGGCCACACTGACTTTAGGAGTACCTCAGGCTTTCTGATGTCTTTAAGATGTATGGATGTGCTTCCATACAAGCTGCTTCTTCTCCTGCCACTCTCCACTGCTTGTCTCTTGCTGTGCCCTGTGAGGTACACACTATAATTCTGTTTCTATGATAGAAATCTTTATGAAAGTCACTCTGTTTGTTAAACTTGTGTTTCTGTTTCTCTGCCTTTTCTGTATGTGTTGATTGGCGGCTCACATCACAGGAGTATATCACTGTCAGTCAGCTGAGCCAGATCTTTGGGCTTCCCGGACTTGATCCCTTTCCCTCCTCCTCTCTCACATCATTCCAGCTCGCCTCCTCCGAGTCTACTTTTACATGCCACACAAACACATCTCCCTCCTTTCTCTCTGTCCAGGTTTGTTCTTTCATGAGCGCTGCCATATTTAAACACCAATTTCCCTCTGACACAATGCTCTATGGTCTTTCATTGCTTGATTTTGCCGTTTCTAATGCTGCACTGCTGTGTATGGCTGAATGCTTCTCTTTACTGTAGAGTCAGCCTGAACTGAGCAGAAATGCACTGCCTCCTATTAACCTGGAGCGCTGGTACCAGGACATCATGGCTGTTGGAGAGGCCCAGCCCTGTCCGCCTCCACTGCCTGCCAAGTCTTTGTCTGCGCGCAGACATGCGCAGGTAAATCTCACCTGCTGACTGCTTCAGACCAGGGAGTGAATGTACTGTACAAGGCCCTGATGTTAGTGGGGCGAGACTGCCCTCTACAGGACAAGTCATCTGTAAACATAGTTGTCAAACTCCACACTTCTGTGCATTATTGTTTTATAAAAATGTGCATGGGACCGAGTTATATTTTTGACTGATTCTTTTGGTTGTAAATTGTTTTTTGCTTTCATCACAGTTGTTAAAGTCTAAATCAGAGGGTGAGGTTGGTCAAGTTATACCTACTTCTCCTAATGGTGGAGCTTCGCTTGACAAAATGACCAAGGTGTGTAAAAACATTTACATAAATATCTTATGACTGTTATAAAACTTAAAATATGTTTAACCTTATTTTGTAGGATTTCCAATTAGTTTTAAGAGACCTCCCAAATTCCTTAGACACAGAGTTAAGGAAACATTTGGCTCTTCAAAGCAAAGGTAAGTGTTGCATTGTTTAAAGTGCAATCTGCTATAGTGACTCGTCCACAATGCACAGTCTTATCTGTATCAGAAGAGGGCACTGTGAGTCTGTGTAAGTTTTAATGACATTGTTTCCCTTGTCTAGACCCCTCTTCAGTCCATCACTCCATTCTGCACCACCAGACGCCCCCTGTTGGTAGCCAGGCGTTCGACAGCCTGAGTCTGGATAGCTCAGACAGTCTGGAGACCAGCGTGTCTGCCGGTAACTCTGGCTGTTCCCCGGAAAGGTGAGAGACTGGAAACGAGCAGTTGGCTCTGTTTCCATGGGAACACTTAAGTCTGCCCTGTTTCCCTGGAGAAGGGGTCACCGCTTTGTTCCTCTGACAACATGTTTGGTTTTTATGGATGCCCACATGAGGATGGTACACTAGCTGTTACCATGCCAACCCTTCTTAAGTTTCCTCTGTGAAGTGAAACATCCAAAAGAGCGTATTTACCGATGATAAGAGAAACAAATCTCCTGCTGTGTTGAGCGATTATGTTTGTCATTGTTGTTTATGGTCACAAGCTGCTTCTTTGTGTGTTGTTGTTGTGGCAGCGCTCAGGAGGCCCAACGCGTGGAGGAGATGGAGAGGATGCTGAGGGAGGCACAGCAGGAGAAGGCCCGGCTGATGGAGAACAGAGTGAGTTTATCAAAACAAGTTTCCTGTCCGAAAAAGATGAACTTTATAGGTTCAACTTGTGACGTGTTTTTACCTCAAACAAATAAAAACTGACGCAATCAACAGCTGAGAGTCACAAAGTTTGGGTACCTCTGGAATAAAGCTTTCATTTTGTATTGGTTTGAAAAGTTTTAACTACATAATAACTATAATTAAGCCTGCGAATGTTACTTTCATATTGAAACTTTCTGGAAAACTCCCAAGTTTTAGTGCAAGGGGTTGAGCCATGTCAACGGCAAAAACTTTTCGGTGTGTATTGTTTCTACTGGAGAAACTAAAGCAGACAGGTATTAAATCATACCGAATCACAGCCATCTTTCAAGTCGACATGTCTGAAAATAACAGTCTGAAAGCTGCAAAGGATCATTTTCATCAGCAAAGCTCACATGTCTCGTTCTGACTTTGGGGATATATTTTACAAAACCCTGGATTGGGACTCCAATTCTCCCGTGCCCCCGTCTGACAGCAGTTTACTTTGTATTGCAATATTTGCCCACCATTAACATATCCCTCCTTTGCTCCTTGTTATTTGGTGCGCTCTTCTGGTGGCGGTGGCGGCTGGTCCCAGGAGAAGGATGTGCAGGCGCGCAGGCTGGTGCTGGAGGAGGAGCGCAGGAGGCGAGAGGAGGCGGAGAGGCGCCTGCAGGACGAGGCGGCGCACAGGAGGAGGCTGGTGGACGAGGAGGTGAAGATGAGAGAGAAGCACTTCTGCCAGGTCAGTGGAGCACGCCCTGCATCAAAGTAATGGATCAACAACTGAGAGGAAAATAAAGAGGGTATTGTTCGCATAATGACTGCTTTAACATCATTTGCCTGGTTTGGATTGTTATGAGTAAACAAGTAAGAGCAATCCTTTAAAACGCCTTCATTTAATCACTGAATGACTACAATAAACTAAATACAAGACTTAATTAGGAAAAAAATACAAAATATGCAAAGTAAACTATTTTTAGGATTATATAAGTTTAAAAAAATACTATGTTGCTTCACAGTACACGCCCACCTCGAGAGAGACCCGTTCTGGTTCCAGTCAATTCAATTTATTTTTAAGTTGAATGAATATTAGAAACTAATTGGCTATGTGGTCATAATCATAAAACAATTTTAGCAATTTTAACAAAAAAATGTATCTAAAGCTTCATTAACCAAAACATTATTACTGAATTTTGTATTTACAATTTCAATTCAATTTCAATTATGTCTTTAAACTTGTCCATCAATCTTTGCTTATGACGCGCTTGTCATACAAGAATGTAACACAAAGCGCTTTACAACTTAGAACCAATCCCCTTCCCCCATTCAACCCCCTGGCCCCCACGAATATTCACCCATAACGTTTGAATTTTTTCTAAAGCCTATCAGAAAATCGAATGGAAAATTTACTTTCAGATTCAGAATTTATTGCCATCAATGAAAGGTTTCACAGACAGGAATTTTCTTCGTTATGCTCATGCAACATGCAACATAAACTTGTAATAATGATAAATAATAAACTATGAAAAATATAAGAATTATTAAACTATTAGGACATGCACAAAAATAGAGAAAAGAACCGGAGAAGGTTGAGCTTTATAGTTTTAGAATCAAAGTACTTTCTTCTCCATGAAAAGACCAATTTATTTTAGGCCTCAGCTGTAATCGCCTGCACCTTTGTTTATTGTTGTACATTCATATTTTTAAATAATGAAATTGGTTTCACAGTCACAGTTGGCAGAGATGTTCACCCACTAACCTAAAAGTTGATAGCTGTATGCCCTTAAGCAAAACACTTCATCCACCTCGTCTACCTGAATGCCTATGTGTGTGATTACGGTGGCGCTTGAAATACCTCAAACACAGCTGAATCTAAATCAACACTCTATTATTGCACCCTGACAACTTACCGTACGGTGATATTTTACCCGCAGGCCCGTCCCATGACCCGCTATCTGCCGAACCTAAAGGAGGAGTTCGACCTGCGCGCCCACGTGGAGTCGTCCGGCCACAACATCGACACCTGCCCCTTCGTCATCCTCACCGAGAAAATGTGCAAAGGTCACCTGGTCAAAATGGGCGGCAAAATCAAGTCATGGAAGAAACGATGGTTTGTTTTCGACCGCATCAAGAGGAACTTCTGCTACTACGCGGGTGAGGAGCGAGACTGGAGCGGGTGTAGTGAGGGTTTTATGCTGACAAGTCTGCTTGTTAAGTGGGGGGGACATCGCTTGCAGGTTATCATGTTCACTGCTGGAGGTTTCAATTTAATTAAAGTGTAAAGGCCCAAAGCGCAGTTCAAACGTTGCATCAACGGGTCGCTGCGGTGAATGTGTGGTTTGAAGTTCAGTCAAGTTGTCACCTGTGAGCCATTCCATTGCCTTCTGCCCATCGGCCGCACAGTGCCTTTGAAAACGACAAGAAAAAGAACTCAATGCCGCCTGCGCTGAGATGTAGGGGACAATAAAAAGACCAAAGAAAGACTGCAGTAGGGCCTCCATTTCTCAAGTTAAGTCCAATAGATCTATATAAGATCCAGACTAGCAGTGTATTTTATTGAATAGGCCTTGACTCTCTGTGTTAATGTAAAATTGCAGGTTGGAGACAAAGTAAGTTTCTATCCCTGTATGTGACAGTTATAAGTATATCTTAAGCTGGACACAGACTAGACGATTTTTAGCCAGATTTTTAGTCTTAGGAGACGTGGCCCAATAAAAACTTTCTCTCATTTCTCTGTGGTGGGACTCCTCGTGTGTGTGTATGTGTGTCCTCATGTCTGTCCTTAAGTGTGTGTTGTCTTTGCACAGATCTTTAGTCTCAACAGATTAAAAATCCTCTAGTGTGTGGGCACCTTAAGGGTCCCTCACTATGGCCACTTAACGGCTTTTAGGCGTCCTTAACAATTATCTTTGAAAAAAAAAAAAAAGAAATTTCCTATGTCCCTTTTCTTCACTGCTGCCTCTCATCTTGGTTTAAATGAATAGGCCTGAAATGAATGGGCCTTAATTGAGAAAGAAAGAAGAATGAAAAGTAAAATGTTAAAGTAAAAGTAGGATGTATATACAAAAAGAGATTTGATTATTCGTTCTGGCATCTCCAACCAGTAGCCCGGGAGCTACCGGTAGCATGCCAGCCCTTTCCAAGTAGCTCGCCAAAGGATTTCTAAATTTAACATGCATGATAACGCTTATTCTTTTGAAAATGTCAAACATACTGTCCAAAAAATCTGGTAAATATTGTATATAATAAAGAAGAAACTGAAGTAATTGTGTTATTAACTAGTGTTGAAATAACATCGTTGTTACTGGTGAATTCCACTTAATGGCACTATACCTGTTTTGGTTTATACTACAAACAATGAAAGAGGAAATTAATAAATTTAATTATTCTCAATTCTCATTTTTATCTTTCCCCACACATTTCTAATATCCCAGCTCTTCACTGGGATGATTTTATGAGCACATTTAATTCCATAGCTTGTGGGGTAACTTTTTAGGGTTTACAATATGCTAAAGGAGGACAACGAAATGTTCATTCCACTAGTAGGGAAAAAGAAATCAAATATAGAGCCTTTAAGTCGCACAGTTAAACGTGTTTATTCGAAGCAGAAGTAGCTCACTGTCAACAGTCAGTTGGCGGCGTATGTCCGTTTGTTTGCCGTAATTGTTATGTAATGCTCATTTATGAAGCGGCTGTTAACAAGTCGACATACAGTAGTCGGTGATTTCCAGGCCCGCGCTGGGACCATTGGTTACAGCCGTATTGATAAGGAAATATCAATTTTCTTACTCCAACCATCTCCTCTCGCGGCCCGCTCCATTCACTTGACTCGCCTCTTCACCCCCTCACTCTTGACGATGATGATGGTGATGATGATGGTGATGAAACAAGATGCAAGTCTTTCTCCAAAAGTGTTTTTCTCGCAGAGGAGGCTAGCTTCTGGCTTGTTCGTGACTAATAAAACGAAACTCACATTTCAAAAACATTTAACTCATTACTAAGCAGATTTGACTTACGGAAAAGGGGGACCGAGACAAGAGTCGGACTAATTATTGTTGGATATTTGGTTTGTGGTCATGTGCATGTGCGCTATATGAAAAATAGAAGTTCTGCTTCTTTGCAAAGCAGTAGACTCCAGTTAAGTTACATTAAGTTGTCTGTGTAGGTTCTCAGTCGTACAGGAGTTGTCCATCATAGGCAAAGGTTCTTCAGTCTTCATCTGTACTATGTAGTTGAAGTGTAGTTTCGCTCTTTGTCCAAAGAACTTCATCAGCAAATGAGCAGAATTGACATGTTTGTGGGTCTTTTAAGAAGAAGTCAACTCGTCCTCCTACTGGTTTCTTCTTAAAAGACCCAGCGGCGTGTCAATTCTGGTCATTTGCTGATGAAGTTCTTTGGACAAAGAGCAAAACTACACTTCAACTAGAGAGTACAGATGAAGACTGAAGAACCTTTGCCTACGGGGTTACATTAAGTTGGATAAAGGGAGTAATTTGGACCGGTTTTGGGGTCTGCTTGGATTGGAACTTCCAGTGCTTCTCAAATGGCTCTCTATGGCTTTTCATTATTTAGTTTAGACACAAAATATTTCAACTGTCTTTCATTAAAATAAAACAGATTTCTTTTTGAGGTGAGAAAAGTTTGAGAACCACAGCCCTAGTTTTCCTCAAGCACCTCCACCTCGACCAAACTCTTCACAGCACGGTGACTTCAAAATGCTTGGGGGGTATTTGACAAACGTAATCAAAGGACCAGATGCAAACTCTGACCTGGTTTCTACCTCAAGATAAATTCTCCTTTTGTCTGAAGATCTCAAGGAAAGAACATGGCTCGTGGGAAAACAGGCTAAAACACACAAGCAAGTGGGACTGGAGAAAACAAGTCAGATTAATAAGATGTTCGAGACTTGAGGCGCTGCTTCAAATAGACCTGTAATTAGCCTCTCGTCTTCAGATTCTGGCGGCTCATACCTATACACATACATATTCATGGACTACAGTGTGCTGCAGGGGAGAAGTTATCCTTTGTTCAACATCTGGATTTAAATTGGTCCTGTTTTTCCTGGAGCGCAGCAACAAGTACGAATAGTGTAGGGAAATAAGGGTCCAGTCCAGATATTTTTTCATTCACCTCTTGTCGCATTGTATTTTGCGTACTATTGCATTTTAATTAGTTTCGTTTTTGTTTTATTGTATGCTATATCGCCTGGACAAACTCAAAAAGTCATCAACAACACTCACATAGATTTTGCATTGATGATGGGAGAGATGCTTTTTCAAATATCTTGTCTCTGTGGTGCCCAATCCATTTTTAAAAGTGATCTCCCGATACTCCCTGACCCACTTTTTCACAATTTGAGCCCAATGAATCCTGGCGTTGTCATCTTGGAATATGCTCGTGACATCAGGGAAGGAATAGTTTATTCAGTTTGCCTGCTGACCTCATTATTCTGGTGCAACTGTAGCCGACCTGTTACTCCCCCCCCCAAAAAACAACCACAACATGGAACACATGTATTTTTGTCACGATATTAAACATTTATTCTGAAATCAAGTGTGTGAGTGATGTGCGCTCTCAACCGGCCCGTTTTCCTGTCTTGTTCTTGTAATGGCAGAGTCTTGCATCAGTAGAAGGCGTAATATTTTGTATCTTAATTTATTTTTCTGCTCTTCTTTCTTACAGACAAGCATGAGACCAAGCTGAAAGGACTCATTTACTTCCAGGCCATTGAAGAGGTTTACTATGATCACCTGCGCAGTGCCTACAAGGTAACCAGCATCTTCTTTTTAAATCAATATGATTTTATAGTTTTCGATCTGGAAATTGAAGTGGTGAGAATATCACATTTGCAGATTTATTTATTTATTATTAAAGCATTTGTTACTTAAATATCCAGCATCAAAATATGTGTAATTTGTATTTATTTTTTATAGACATAGTTGATCTGCAAAATTTTTCAATGATTATCAAACAGCATAACTTTAGTAAAACTCAAGCATTTAAAAAGTACCTGAGTGTGAACAATAGTTTACATTCTCAATAGGATCTATTGTATTTCTATCTCAGGAAAAATATCTGCTAATTTACTGATGTGGCTATGAAGTTGTAACTATAAGGTAAATTCATCATAGGTAGTCTTTGCCTATGATGGATAAGTCCTGTACGACTGAGAGCTTACACAGAGATAAGGTAAATTACTACATGTAAAAATGAATTGCCATTTCACCACATGGCCAGTCGTTTTTGTTGGTGAGACCGTAGTGAATCATTCTGCCTCCGACAGCCCCATGTGACCTTGTGCATTTATCGACCAGCTACATTTTGTTGTTGAGGCGAATTTAGTCCAAGTGAACAAAGGAAGCAACAGGTTCAGCTCTTGTCTCTGATAAAGCCCTGTGCTTCTCTCCAGAGCCCAAACCCATGTTTGACCTTCTGTGTGAAGACCCACGACCGCCTCTACTACATGGTGGCCCCGTCCCCTGAGGCCATGCGCATCTGGATGGATGTCATAGTAACCGGCGCAGAGGGCTACACACAGTTTATGAGCTGAGAGAGAGACACCTGCGGATGAAGATGAACGGGCCTCGCTGCTCCCCCCCGGCGCTCGGAGGAGCTCAAGGTGAAACCAACACAAAGATGGACATCAGAGGCGCCTTAATCTGGAGCTGGCACTAAACGCCTGATGCTCTGCAGCAAATGAGGGCTTAGCTGAGACAAAGGTGCTGTTTGAATAATGTATAAGTGCTAGTCCCTTCAGTGTGACCTTTCAATAGTCTATAAACCTCCATAAATATCTTAGGCTCGCATTTTGTTTACTGCATGCAATTGTCCAAATTCATTTTTATACTATTTTTATTTAACGCCTATGTTTAACTGTAGGCATAATTAATGTTTTCAAGTAATGGAAATATTCTGAAAATCTGAAACTATTTATTTAAATGTCACTTGGTGCCAAAACGTTTACATTAATATTTTACAAAAGATATAATCACTTTATATAGATGGTATTTAAGTTTTTTTTTTACAGGCTAAGATGCAATACATGTCTGTAACACTTTATTCTACAAGTCACTTTTTACTAAAGATTTAACTAAATAAATATATAAAATACAATGAACTCATGTAACAGTAAAGTAAACACTATATAATAAAACAGAATATGTCTCACGTTGGTTTGTTTTTGTTTTGACGCGGCAACTTACTGTAAACAAATGGGTTCATTACAAAACAGCTCCTAATGAACCCTTCACATGAAGTGAATAACATATGGAGATGACATGTTAATTGTACTTTTACCCAGTTCTTTCATAAGCCGCGCTCCCGTTAGCACTGGAGCTGTTTGCAGAGAACAGTCAGGTGCTATAGGATTTACTAATTGGCTCGTTAGCTCCACATTGTAACACATGTGCGTCTCGTTATGAGCCTCAACACGGCCACATGACAGAAATAAAACATGGCTCTAATTACATGCAACTTTACACGCATGATTCAACGTGGGGAAATCTGAAATCACACAAACATTTCCTGGAGACGAGGCGGCGCAAAGGGCATGTAACTTTTATTTTAGAATCAGAGGAAAACGCTTCATTTACATCGACAAAGTGTGTGCGGGCAACGAAGACGCAATTATTTTGAACTATTTCATTTTAAAAATAATTTACAGACCATTACACGATCACTCGGCAGCACCTGTCATGTTACCGTTAGCATTATATGTTTTATTATCTAGAAATATCGGCTAAAAATGTCCTTCTCAATATTAAAGGTTCTTCAAATACGCAAATATATTCAATTCAATTCAATATTTTATCTCACAGGATTCCAGTCACTATTACCTACAATCTGAGAATATTTGTATCACATTCTTTCACGTTAATCTTCCTTCAGATTTGACCAATATAAATGTCAAACTTCATTGCAATTAACGTAATGCAATTGTAATTTGGGGAAAATACTGCAGGAAAAACTCCTATTCAAACCTGAATATTAATATTCAGGTTTGTGCCAGTTTTCACAAGAAAAAAACGAGACACAATAATCTGGTTTAATATCCCGCTGAACTTTACTCTCTGAATGTATATGGGAACTTGTCATTTTAAAAGCAGGTTTCTCAAAAATAATATTTATTACACTCAAAGGACAAAATCTCTTAAAGTAGAAATGAGATTTTCTATGTTTTTCTTCATTGTTTAATAGACCAAAACAAAAATAAATCCAGACTTTTAAACCTGGCCCTTCAAAAATTTAAAAATTATTATTATTTTTTTTTACATAAAATACCTCAATTCCATATGTATTAAAAAAAAAGGGGGGGATATTAAGGGGAGACACTGCAGATAAAACTCTCAGTTTGCTCTTAACATATAAACTTTCACCTGGAAACATAAATGACCTAATCTTTACAATAAGGAGTAATTATTGCACTGATTCAACGTTTCTCCATATGGGAAACTGTAACTTCAATAAAATGCATGTTTCTCACGTTGTGGTGACACCATCTCCACTTCAGTAGCACCAACAGACTCCAAACTTTCCAGTCTTGGTTTGAACAATATTCTGAAGGTTTGTTCAGAAGGATTTTTCAATATTTAATTTGTAGCCTGATTTATTGAGTGTTAAACTGGAAAAAACAAGGCAGAATTAGATTTTTTACAAATGTATTCACCAACAACTAGCTTATTCAAAAATTAAACAATATATCCAAAATCCCCTCTGAACAAATCTTTGATCTTTGTAACTATTGCAAATTTGGCTATGTTCATGCTTAAAATGCTTTATTTTTATATGAAAATATAAAATAATTTTCTTCCTCATATTTACAGGGTTTATACAGGTAGCGGCAAGTCAAATTTTTGAATCAATCAATCAAAGTTTATTTCTAGAGCACTTTACAACACTTGGCAGACCAAAGTGCTTTACACCAAAGATAAAAACATGTGAAAAACATTAAACATATAACAATAATATAACAGTATTAAGTGGTGCTAAAAGCCAGTCTGAATAAGTGTGTCTTTAATCTGGACTGGGTCAGTGATAACTCGCAGTTCCACTGGGAGCGAGTTCCACAGTTTTGGCGCTGCCACGGAAAAGGCTTGATGACCCCATTGCTTATAGCGAGGCCTGGGTACATCCATCTAAGAGGAGGATCTGAGGCCTCTGCTGGGACGGTGGACGGAAAGAAGCTCAGACAGATACTGAGGAGCATGTCCATGAAGAGATTTAAAAACAACATTTTTAAATCAATACGAATGCTACAAATACCACAAATCAGTATATATTTAATGTTAATTTCCATATTCAATAGAACATTTGATACAACGGACAGCTTTTGACCAGAAATGCAATATGATTTCTGCCAAAACTCTAGCCTGGTTAGCGCCAGACTAAATATCACAAGTGAATATTGAGTCTGGGAACCACCCGTTCATTTTCTGGTAGGAGAGGTGTGGTTTACGATTGTCCATAGCTGTTTATTGGGTGCTACGAATGTCTATCATATGCGTCTGCAGTAGCACATGAGCCTCAGCTAATCCAGTCAGTCATCGTCTTGCCGTCCCTCCCCGCTCTGTGATTGGTCCCCAAATCCCTGCGAAGATTTCGGCCTTGGTTTCCAGGCTGTCGAGCAGTTTGAAAAGATTGGAGCACGAGCAGCATGGGTATTCCCAGGCTACCAAAACTCCAGTCTAGAGCATAATTTTTGTATTTTTGACAAACTTATGCTGTAAAATTAGTTGAGCAATATCATTATTTTCCAAGCACTTTATTAAATTAAATTATTTTTAATGATATTTAAGGCCTTCATTTTGACACACTTCAGTTAATGTTTTTTAAAACCCTGTATTTATGTTAAAGATTCACATTAACATTACTCAATAATGTTTTTTCCCTATTCACCTGCAGTGTCTCGCCTTAAATGATCAAAAAGTCATTTTTTATTTATTTGAAGCTAAATTGAAGCATCTGTTCTAAAGCAGGTAAAAGAAACATTTACCCTCAAACCTTTTGTCCCTTCCTTTCTTATTCTCCAGCGAAAGTTTCAAATCTTCATATTTTCCTATTCACCTTCAATGTCTCACTTTAAATCAGTTACAACTATCCACAACCAAACAATAGTAGGAAAATGATCACTTCAACCGAATTGTAAAGCAATAAGATCAGGTTTTCCATGATTACTTCTTCAACAGCTGTTACCCCTAAATGACTCCATTCTTGTATCCTGCCCCAGACGCAGCTCTCAGCCATGGCTTTAACACAGCGCACCGCTCCGACCTTGAGAGCCATGTTCATTGACTGGCTCTGGGTCCGTCTGTAACGCAGCGGCCTGAATCATAAACAGATCTTTTAAGAGACCGGTGTGGGCTCATTATGGTCATGATGTTCGTGAGTGGCACACTGTCTTATTGTAGATGAAATATTAACGAGCCACTGCTGATATCTACCCCTCTCTCACCTCCGCACACACCCGCGCCTTCTCCCCAGGCCTTTGCCGCACAAATAAGACAGTCAGACTGCAAATTAACATCACCGCACTTGAATTTGTCAGTATTAATAGGCGATATTAACCTTGTCTCAAAACAAGCCGGTCGGAAAATCTGATGTAATAAAGATATTGCAGCTCTCGGGGGGCAATTTTAGAGGAAGACCTGTCAAGGCTCCCAAACATCCCAGGGTTTAACTTGCGAAATTAATCATTTTCCATACTCGCATTTGAGTTCAGAGTAATTTAAGAGATTAAAAGAGGAGGAAAAAAAAACTCCACGGCGCGAACACAGATAGACAGATGTGGAGCAGATGAAAGCAACTAAATCCATCCAAAACACCAATCAAAGTTTCCCCTCTCAGTGTTTAACGCTTTGAACAAATCGCTGTCTGTGAGGGAAGTTACAGTCATAAAGTCGGGACATGGTATGGAATATACAAGTGATTCAACTTTAATAACGGGAACATGTTTTTCAAAGTGTGCCAACAACTGTATCACAAAAACATCCAGAGGGGAGAATAAGAAGCAGCACAACCCGCTCACTGACCGATAATGAGGAGACCCCAACAAAACACTGTCTGAGTGTGGCTCTGGAGAAACACTTCATGTTTACCACGGCCAGACTCTAGTCAAGATATTTCGAGTCCAAGTCATCCTCAAGTCCTCCTTGTACAGGTTTGAGTCAATTAGTTACTAGTTTGAGTGAAGGCAAGGCTTCAATCTGCAAATTCAGTTCTGAAAGTCTTTTAAAATAATGTCCAAGTTGAGTCCCTATCACCTCCAACCCATTTAAGAAGAGTTTCTATGATTTTCCAAGCAGCATCCACTCAATGAATTGTTATATCAAACCAGTGGTTTCACTAGGGTTCATTTCTCTCCTTCATTTTGAAGGACAGGGTCTTAAAAAGTCAGTCATGGGCTATTTTAATCCTTCATTAAATAATCGCTCAATATATGCAGTAGGTGTACCGTATATATACACCTATTAATTATGTTAGGAAAACATTAAAGTATAAATGACACTAAACTATACATATATGACTTAGTTCATGGAATTCATTATCCATGAATTTGTAACTACAATGTGCATAAAACTCTCAAAGGATGATGTCGTCAATATTGAGGCTCATATTACACTGTTAGAAATGAGAATAGGTGGTTATTATTTGTATTCTACTGTACTCACTGCAAAAAGTGATCTCTTCATGAGTGAAATTTGGTTGAATTCGGAATATTTGACCTCATTCTGATTCATTTTGACTTGACAAGTAAAATGATCTGTCAATAGAACAAGGATGTTTTTGCAAATTAAGAATAAATAACTTATTTATTAAGAATTAAGAAGTTTTTTCTTAATTGAAGTTGTTCCATTGGCAAATAATTTTACATGGCAAGTCAAAATTACTCAGAATAGGGACAAATATTCTGGATTCAAGAGATCACTTTTTGCAGTAATTCCTCAATTTTAACTTCACGTTTGTATTTAATTTGGGGTTTGATTGTCAGTCCTTTATAATGACAGACGGCCTTCAAAATTTTCTGTCAGAGCTAAAAATATTCTGTAAATGACATGAGAATTTTCAGTTAATGTAACCTCTGAAGGCACCGACAATGCCCTTTTTATTGCTATGGATAATCAAAAGAAAGCATTTAAAAGGGGTCCTAATGTCTGGCTTCCTGATTCAAAGCAGGCCTGAGGAAAGGCGAGCCGCTCACAGTAAAGAAACATGTTTTCGATCAATAAAATCTAATTCAATAAATGCTTGTATTTAATTCTATATATGAGATAAATGTTACAAAGTATGGTTTTAAGAGCAAGTGTAAAAACTAAAGTCACCACTTGTGTTTCTTACATCCAGCTCATGGTCCAGTATTGTACATGCACAGCGCAAGAGTGACAGACTGAAGTCCCTGGGGTGTAATGACTTTGAGTCAGCTGACACAGTTTGAGTGCTGAGAATGACACTGATAAACCCCGTGGGACCCGCTTTAACTGTGGCAATTTAGGAGGCAACAACTGTGTCAACCTTAAGTGAGACACGGACAACATTTCAGTCAAAAACTACTGACTTAGCAGCAGCACTTTCTACTCTAGTGCCAATAATTACCTTAAGCACAGAGATTAGTTTCCTACCAAGTTCCACTATGTTGCTCGCTGATGATGCGTTCCGTTATCCTTTTGCTGTGTAAAATCGCAAGGACTGTATGATTTTGGGGGAGAAAAAAAACCTAATTGCCCTTTTTTATATTGGATTTGTTTTAAAATTACAGGTTCAATTCACAGTGGACATTTTAAATAACTTCAGTCACATAAACACTTGAGAGAAGAAATATTAACGGCTACTAATATAAGAATTACATGCATTTGATAACATGTTTATAGAGACCTTAACTACAGGGTTTGGGTTGGGCCATTCAAATAGTGATTTTGGTTTGATTGTAATTAATTGGCCAATCTCAGAGGCAAAAAATCTCAAGAAAGTCTTAACGGATAAGTAAATTTACATAATAGGCCAACACCACTGAATGCAAATCAAGTCAGCCTATGTCATACACTCACTAACGTAACTACACGATCTCTCTATAATTGAATTTTCCTGGATTAAAAAGTGGGATTAGGCAGAACACAAACATCTCCAAACCCCCGCGGAGCAGCTTCCATTCACAAGTTGTAACCGAAATCTGTGTTTTTTGGATGTGTTCAAAGAGGGGCAAAAGTTGAGGACAATAAATAGTGAGGGAGATGATGATGAAATGATGGTGAAACGCTTACTAACGTGCCATACGTGCACTTGGCATGCAGCATTGACTTCTCTGACTCCTCCGCCTGTGCACAACACTCATAAAATGCTTAAATGGACAGTCAGGGACTTAATTATACGTGTGATCACAGGAGTGCAATCTACAATGGATGCAAGCATGTATTCATATCAAATCATTTTCGTTAAGATCTTGTCGGGAAAGTTAAATCAACGTGGATCATTTGGAGATACTTGTGATTTTACTAACTTCATATGTTCATGCACGCCGTGAAACTGGACTGAAACAAGTCTGTATTTCTTTAATATTGGAAATAATTGAACCACCCGGAGTGCATACTGTCATTTTGTTGTGGAAAGGCACCCAGTGTAAAGGTTCGCCATATCACTACTGCCACACTCCCTGATGATAAAGGGAGCAGTCGAAAAGCAATAACAAAAGGTACGTATTTCATTAATAGGCCTTCCTTCCTTTACCAAAATACTGATCTGACACATTATTCAAATTTTGCCATGTTCACATTTAGCAACAATTAGTCCTTTTTAGTGTTGTGTTCTGTAGAAAATGGTGCGGGGGGGGGGGCTACCTTACTAACCACAAAGCAAATTGCAGTTCTTCTGCCGAATCAACTTCTTTATTAAGAGCCACTCCTTGGTTGTAGTATTTCATGATGCGCAAACAGGTTACCCTCAGTGGACCAATTAATAGAGACAAAGAGCAGTCAGCAATTTCCTGAGAGACCCTCCGACTTCGCCAGCATCCTCGTCCCAAACCAGTCTCTCCATTACGAATGCATTTATCGTGATTGCATCAGATTGCTTTTCAAGTGGCGTACTCTTATAAGTTTCTGTATATGTATAATACTACTTGACAAATAGCCTGTAAATTGAAATGCCATAAGTGAACAAAAAGATCTATTGAAGGAGATATTGCAGAATTAAGATCAGTCAACAATTTACTGTATGGCCCGTAAATGAATTGAAATGGCCTGCTTTATTATAGATTATTATTAAAATGCAATTTCTCTGCATTTTACTTTGCTAATGGTGCTGGGACATCAGTGTCGTATCAGCATGCTAATTCAGCAAATGTAGCTACCAGCCTATTTGTTTTGGTAAATTATCTTGTCTCAGACAGGCAACTCAGCAAATGAGAGGGAGAGGAGGCTGTCCAGGGCGGGGCGGAGTGAACTGAGGTAAGATGGAGAGAGATGCACAGGGAGAGAGAGATGCAAATCCCATGGCAACAGGAACCAGACAACAGTCTAAAATAGAGCAGTGTCCGCTATCCCTATAGCAACAGGAACAACGCAATCACCAGACCATCTGAAATAGATTAATAAAATCCTTTAATTAACACTTAAGGCTTCTCCTAGAAGGTGAAACTATTCAAATATTGACTATGACTAAAAATACTATAGTTTATTGAATCCTCCAACACGTTCACAGCATTTTCTGATTTAAAATAAATTAAAAAGTTATTGCATTGTTATTTATTTATTTTTTCAATGTTGATTTATTGTATATTTTCCATTCAGCACCTATTAGTTTAGGAGCTTGTTTTGTTGTTATAGTACTATAGTGCAAGCCCTTATATGAGTTATTGTTTCATCCTATTTTCCTCACTCAAAACTGTTCATGAATGAAAAGTGCTCGTTTGTTAAAATAATCTACTATTATTTATGCTGAGTAGTTTATATTTTAATGCCTACTATTTGTTGCAAGTATCATTTTACTAAGTTTTCTACTAAAAAGCTGCTATAAAATGGTTCACAAAGCACCAGTACCCGGTTTGTTTACTTGAAACATGTGCACAGGCGGCGCCACCCAAAAAATCCGGTGCTTGGTTTTCCTCGGCTACAGCGAACCAATCATATTACACTACAGACACGTCTCAGCCAATGAGGATGCCGTAGCTGAACCACATGCAGCCAATCAGCGGCGCCTTGAGCCACTGATGCAATGGCGAGGCAACTGCAGTTACTACTGAAAACAAAAGCATGTTGTGAATGTGAATCAAACAGTGTGTCCAAAACAATGACCGACGACAAGTTACTGGGGAATATAGGCTTCTCCAGTCATATTTATACAATATTTCCTCTGTGATTCAATGATGAAACCGTCGTTGTTTTAATAACAAAGAAAGCACAGACAATGCGGCGTAATGTATTCTCTTTGGAAAGAAAAGAAGATACATTACGCTTTGTCGGTTGCATTTACACAAAACAAATAGAGACCAATCAGGAAAAACCCAATGGCACAAGAAGAATGGAGTAACAAGAGTGCCGCCTGTCCCATCCACAGCCGGGCGCCTGCCTGTGGGCCGTCCTTCGTTGCGTGTGGGCGGGGTGTTTTTCTGCAGCAGCAGCCTCATCTCGGTGACGCAGTCGGTTGCTAGGTGTGAATGAACTGATGCTTTCTCACAATTAAGCCGCCCTCCAGTTTTCAGGTCGACAACAACAAAGCAACAACTCATCCCTTTGCGCTGCCTCGGATATCCCTGGCTAAAATGGCTCTTTGAATTATCAAGTTGTGTGGACTGACAAAGAAGTCGTGCTTTGCTTTCGCAACGCACCCAAGTGCCCTACAATTTTTCGCAAGAATGGAGTAAGTGTCACTTTTCTCATTACTTTGGAATTGGTTCATTTGACAGTCATGTAAAATATATCAGTTATTGTTACTGTTATCAGCGATCATTATTACGCACAGAAAATGGTTTGGCTTTCATTTTAAATCATTAGTTACACCCTGTATCCTTTGTTTTCTTAGCATCTTTTTTTTTTTTGCTATTTGGTACAAATCTTTGATGAGCTACTAGATTGACTTATAAATGTATATTGGCTCGAGTCCATCTAACTTTATTATTGTATTTTAATATTTCTAGCCCCATTCTACTTTACATCAATTAGCCTACCACGTGACCCAATTATTGCCAAAAAATGTAAATTCAAGTTCAAATCCGATTAATGAATAAAGAACGTGGGATTACAGGGGTCACAGATCTCTGGTGAACCATGTTGAGTGTGTTGGACCCAGCGCTTTAATCTGGTGTCAACAGTGGGGCCCATAACAACGTCACTGGGTCCCACGTGTTTTGATGTTCCATTGAGGCAGTTCAGGAGTCTTTCTTGTTCTATCTGTTTATGTGGGCCTGCTGTTGTTAGATGTACTACTTCATTTCAATGGTTTCTGGAATTGTGCTAGTCCAATCACACTCTTGTAAATAACTGTAAATACTTCAATTAATGCTGGCTCCAAAAAGGCAATAGTGTGCTTTATGTTGATATTTAGTTTGGTAATGTCCACTTTTTTGACCCATGCTGTTCTTCTCTGCAGGTTTCACAATGCCTGTCCTGCCCTGCTCTCTGTGGCCCATAAGTCAGACCCTGCTCACCTCCACCACAACAGCCTTCCACTTGGACTGAACCAGACCAAACACCATGATGGCAACCTCGGCTCCTGTTTGGAGCTGTGTGCGCGTGTGCCTGGCAGACCCCCTCGCTCTCTCTCACCCACAGGCTAACCTCAACCAATCACAGGGGTGCAGGGGGGAGGTGTCAGAGGAGACGCAGCACTTAATTGGTGAGTTGCAGCGGGTACGCTTTTTTATATTTTTCCTCATTTCAGGTGGGCTCGGCACTGCAGCACATTCCTCCCTCTTGAACAGTAAGTAATAAACTTGCGTCAATTAGCCTAGTGACTAATTGAAACTTTATAAATGCATTTCTTTTCTTGCAAGTTTAAATATTATATTTTGATCGGCTTTTGTTAGCTTGTCATTTTTGAATGATTAGTCGTAGTGGCCGCCAACTACAGCACATCGTGAATGAGTTTTTTTGTCCCACGCAGGTGATGGTCTTACGGACTGGATGACAGAAGAAGTGGATTTCTCCTCATACCTCCCACACCCTCCTTCCCCTCCCTCCTCCACCAATGCCTCCTTACCCCCTTCACCCCTCCACAATGATATTCAGGTGCCCTCGGACTTGGAGGTCATGACCTCTCTGCTGCAAGAAGAGCTGGCCCAGCTGGAGGACTACTTCTTGTCCGAACCGCTGCCAGACAAGGGGCCACGGCTGGGAAAATGCGACAAGGGTCCGGTGCCGTCGAGTCCACAGGCGTTTAGTCAGCTGCCATACTCATCATATCCAACGTCCAACCAATCGGAGACCAGCCCACTTCTTGTTACCCTGGCAACCGGTGAACTGGACCTGCTGAGCATCTGTGGCGGGCCCCTCGGGCGATCCAAAATACCAAGACACGCCCCGTATGGTTGCAATCGCCCCAATGGAGGCTGCAGTCGCCCCAACGGCAGCGGGAGAAAACGGGTGGACGGGCTGAGGTTCAGTGACGGCTACGACACAAGTCTGTTGAGTTCCAAAGGCAGTAACTCAGGGAGTTCCGCGGTCACACTGACAGGAAGTTATAGCTGCGTGGACGAAGAACAACTGCTGGGGAAAAGCTACTGTCTGGGCAGTGCCGTCGAGGTCAGGCGATGTCAGGTCCTACCAAAAGAAGACAAGAATTGTTGCTTCAGCCAAGACATTTTAGGCACTGCAAAGATCGTCAGTGGTGGATTTGGTTTTGGTGGATCAATTGAAGTCCCACACAAAAAAGAAGATCTGCTGATGTACAGCATGAGAGAGGTGAGCGGAGGCACCAGCAGCAGCGAGGTGCTCAACACCATCAAGGCGAGTGTGGAAGTGACCAAAGCCACAGTGTCATGGAAGAGTGAAGGCAGTGAATGTTATTTACCAACTGCCCAGTCAGAGGCCTATCATAGCTTTTTAGGCAACATCAACGAGCAGGTCAAAGCCGAGAGCTTACAGATGGGTCAGCATGATGTGCACTGCGGCTTCATTGAAGATCAGGGCTCGGAGTGCTTTCTCATGTCCAGAGAGAGTGTGAACCTGGAATCTTCAGGGCACAGACAGGCATGCAGGCTAAAGGAGGACCACTGTCCTGTCAAGTATGAGCTGGACATCATCCCAGTAGAAGGCGGGGAGCGCAAACAGAAGAAACGGGATCAGAACAAAACCGCTGCTCACAGGTATTTTTTGCTTATGCTACAGTTGTTGTAGTTGAGTGGTGTTAGTTGAGTAACAAATAATTATTTTCATCACCATGTTATTCCAGGTACCGTCAGAGAAAGAGAGCAGAGCTGGATTCATTGGAGGAGCAGCTGCACGGTTTGGAGGGAAGGAACCGTGAGCTACGGGACAAGGCGGAGTCCGTGGAGCGAGAGATCCAGTATGTCAAAGACCTGCTCATCGAAGTTTACAAAGCCCGCAGCCAGCGGCTCAAACAGGACACTACCGCTTAATGTGAAGAAAGGAGACCAAGTTTCATTTTTTATGATTGTTCAGATATGAATGTTAATTTTTCCTAATGGGTGGGGTATCTGCATGCTTTACAAATATTTGTTTTGAATTTATAAAAGAACTCTATCCAATGCTTCCATCGCATTTGTACTCTTCAGATCTAATCCCTTCAGCCTGCACTGTGGCATTGAAATGCTTGAGATGACAATCATTTAAAATAGATCTTACAATGTGAGTCTATTAAGTGAAGTTGGGTTATTTCTGAAGAACAATGTAATAAATCATAAAGCAGGTATAGAATTTTTAACCGCCTTATTAGATCTGATATCAGCAATAGAAAATGTACTTTTATTTTTTCCTCTGTGATTCTCCAAATTAATTTATTCACAAATGTATGATGGACAGCATTCTTTGTGCCCAATATTAAGAACCAAATCTTTTTAGACTAATTTCATTTACGAAACAAATTAAAGTAAAGTGGTCAATATTTGACAATAATTCCCATGCATACAAAGAACAATGTGCATGGTATCAATAATAAATACAAATTTTGATTGGACATAAGACACAATGAAAGCTGTTTTTTTCCCCTTCTTTTAGTTTTTACTTTTACGTTTACACTCATTGACAACATTATGTGGCTTTAAAAAAAACAATTTAACTGCTCAGGCTTTGCTTATGGGCCCAGAAATTTTATAGCAAATTGCAAAACATTCTTAGTGTGCAAATACTGAAAGTAGTGGCCTTTAGCCACCTCTATGTGCATGCATTTCTTTTTTTTCCCTTTTTTCTCCCAAACGTTATTTTTTTTCTCAAGTCGGAAACTTCTTAGCACTGCTTATAAAATTGTAGGCAATACAGGCCTGCTAAATGGCTGATCTGCACTATCTTGTTATACTGTTTGTTCAGGGAGTGGAGTGTGTAGCTTTTACTTTGGTGAAAATAATGTTACTTTTTCATGAGATGTTTGTGCAGGCTCGTGGGAGCGTCTGTGAATCCTTGTCCATGTTGCATTATGCAAATGTGTGACGTACCATAGTCAACACTCACTTAAAGACAATCTGTGGAAGTAACGCAGCTCATGGACATTTATTTGTTCGTCTCTTTTGAGTCTTTTACTCCCTGCGGTGTACTATCAGCTTTGACTGTCCAATACCAAAAATGACGCAGGCACCCTGCTGCCAGCGTCTAACGACGCTACTTTTATTTAGTCATAAACATGTTTCTTGTGTTTGTAATAGTTTCCAAATAAAATGTGCTATACTCGAATCACTTTTTGTTTAAGGCATTTATTTTTAGGGGGAAAAAATAATTTATTTTAGCCCATTTAAACGGTCAAATTTTCCGTGACCGGAGGGACGCGCTTTCCCCTGAAGTGCGGCACTGCGGCCCACAAAAGCAAGTGGAAACCTAGAAGCGCGCGGGCCCTTCCAGAAACATAATACGATTACATTATATTAAACTGACAGTGAAATTAAGTGAAAAATATTGAAATCGGACATTTAAGAACTCAACCCGAGAGATAGGCCTACTGCGCATTTAGGGTCAGCTAAGCTCTGGACTTGGATGGCCAAAGAAATGAATCCCACTTTCCTGTAGGCTAGCACAAAAACGGCAATAAACTACATTTTTATTAATTTAAGTGCGGGCAAAATCGCATTAAAAACGCGTTCATGCAATAAAAAACAAAGACATGTTCAGATCCTGCCAGATTTGGAAATGTCTTGAAAATCCTTTGCCGCACACTCACAGTTGTCCGATGAGCTGGTCATAGTCGCTCTGTGGAAACGCACGTGAAGCTTGCAATAGTTTCTTTTTGGCATCAATGGACATCAGCACCTGAGAAAAAGAGACGCCTTTTTTTTTTAATCAATATTTTCATTTAAAATTAGATATATTATATAGCTTATGGAATGTAAAAAAAAAAATGTTTTGAATGCAATAAAATTGTAATATTTATAATAACACAAATCTGAGTGATTGTCCTAATATCCTACCTGGCGTATTAGCTCCTGCTGACTGAACTCACAGAGGGTTGTTATGGCTGCATGTCTCACTGTGTGATGGGAGTCCATACAGGCTGCCCTAAGCAGTAAACTGGACACTTCCTCCTTTATGACCCAGTCCACTGCTCCATGGAGCTTTACCAGGTTTCCCAGAGCCGCACAGCAATGTCGGCGAGTGACGGTGTCAGGGTCAATTAGAGCAGATGCCAGCCCAGCAGTGCTACTCCTCACTGCCTCAGTCCACTTTTCTACACCTCCTTTCACCATACTAATCCCTTCTGCTTGTTGGTTTGATTTGGTCTTGCTGCATTTATACCCTGCCTCTGCCAGACCTCCCAACCAGTTCCCAACTGCTCTGCAGGCAATCCGCCGGACTGGCATGCTGGGATCTCGGAGGCAGTTTATAAGAAGTTGGAAAATGACACATACATTGGGTAATGTATTGTGCTTAAAGGGCTGAATATTTGCCAATAGCCTACATGTGGCTGCCCGCAGTTGTTCATGAGAGTGTGTCAGTGCCCTCTGCAGTACTGTTACTTCCAGATGAAACTGTCGGGAACACCGGGCAACTTGGGACAAAACAGTAAGGAGCTCCACAGCTGCATCCCAGAGGATGTCCGACTGAACCAGGTCTGACAGCAGGGCCATTGCAGTTCTGTGTGAAGTATTTGTAGAGACAGAGGGATGGTTGTCGCGGATTGGCATCAAGAAATCACCAATACCATCTCCAAGGCAGGAAAGTGAGCGCTCAGGGTCACAGAGCAGCAGACGGCTCAGCAGAGACAGAGGCAGCTCTAATAACGGAGGGGGATGAGTTTGAATCACCTGCCAAAGCATAAAAAAACATAAAACATTGTCCCGAGACCTTATCCAACATCAAACAGCATAGAACAAAGAAGGTGCAGGCTGTACTAAAATAACAAACATTAATGCATACACAATGTCTTAATGCCAGTTTGCTGCAAGAGTTATCTGGTGTTGCATCAGACAGATGTGTTTACTACAGCAGCGAGACAGAGCTCTTTATTAAGAGTATGATGAGGTCCTAACCTGTAAAAGTCCTGCAACAACATTACAGTTGACATACAAGTCAAGAATCTTGGACATGGTGAGAGCAGGGACATCCAGAGCAAAAGGGAAGCACAACAAGTGGCAGCTCAACATAGACAAGTTGTCATGAGTCCAATCAGTCTCCAGTCTGGGAGGGCTGTCCCCCACAAACAAGCCCGAACTGAAGAGAATAAAAAAGGTCATTGTGACAGGATGTGTTTGTCAGAGATAACGTAATATGAACACACAGAGGACAAATAAAATAGGAATATCTTTATGAATGAATCAGACACAGACCTGTCAGGCTTAAGCAGCAGACCAAGCATGTATATGCATTTAGATGAGGATTCGCTGAACAGAGGAATGCATGAGTTTGGATCCTGGGTGAAAACCAACAGTGCCAAAGACAAAAAGGAATATAGACCTGTCATGGAAAATGTGAAACAAAAATGACAAACTAATACTTTGTAAAGAAATGAGCAATATACAGTAAGTTGCACGATAATTTTGATTATGCCGTTATCTGTGCTTGGTAGTTTAAACTAAGCTGTTTACATTTTAGCACATTTCTCACGGTTTGCAAAACTATGGTTTCATTTGCATTATCAAGAGAGACCCAAAAATAGTCAATTAGATACTAAATTAGTAAATTTCGCCCATCCAAAAATAAATCTAGAAATTAGCAACGACTGACTCAGATATTTATCAGTGATATCCATGTATTCACACTCAAATGGATGGATGGTTACAAATGTGTAGTGGTGAAATTTGCGAGATCCACTGTTGGTGAAACACGGTTTAGATTTTTTTTTAAACACATTTACCACTGGCTGAATATTGATCTGTGGATGGAGGTGCCCTTCCAAGTGATACACCAATTCTTTTCCATAAATCCAGAAACAAACCAGGGTCTAAACACGAGGAGCCTGGTCCATCTTCATGCTGTAACAGCAAGCAATGAGCAACAAGGTTTAATTTACCAAAAAAGTCTCAGTGCTGTTTTTTTTTTTTGTTGTGTTCCAACCTCTGAAAGTGTGTGAAGCAGTAAAGCCAGGATGCCATCAAAGACTCCCCATCCCAGTGGAAGGGGATAGTAATGCTGATAGAAGAAACAAGACATATTGAATAATAAAAACACAGTCAAGTGGCTTCACAAAGTATCCACACCCCTCTATTAGTTCTTTTATTCTGCAGCGGTTTGAACATCATTCACATTGTTTTTTATTCTTTAAAATTGCACACTCAAGTATTTAAAAAGTTTCCAAATCATAACCAATCCATGGACTTTACCGCAGGAATATGTTGTTTTACTTTTAATTTCTGTTTTAAATGTATTATCATAAAGTAATTAAAAGTGGTCTGAATACATTCTGAACCATCATTGCTAAATATATTTGTACCTCATCCATTTTCCAAAGGTTCCGCAGTAATGTAACCAGTGAATCCAAATCAGACTGTACAGATACATCATGTTGTGTAAACACGGACAGCAGAGCGGCTGCAAGAGGCTAATAAAAGGACACATAAAATAAACATGTGTTAGCAAAAGTAAAAAAGGATCAGGTTACAGAATAATAATAAACAACTTACTGCCAAAGTCTTGAACATTGGTTGATAAAGAATAGTGACGAATGTCTTTGACTGCTCTTCTAATTGACTGTAAAGAAATTGTCTATTATGATATAAGATTAAGTAAAATAAAATGATACATGAGCAAGTTATTGTCAAACCTATATCCTTGTTCAGCCCACTCACAGTGCAAGCTCCAAAAGATCAAGAGCAAATCCAACATTTTACCAAGTGTTGGAACACACCAAGGAAGCTGGACAGAATGCAGAAAGAACATGAACACAGATCACTTACATTAACGTGTCATACTTATTTCAAACAGTTACCATAGCCATGTTTGGGTTTTCAACTATGGCAAAGATTAAGTCAAAGAGTAAACTGGGTAGTCCAATTTGTCGACAGAGGTCATGCGTCTCCTCTTGGTCAAAAGAGTGGCTCAGATTGCTTAAGAATTTCAGTGGTTGATGGATCTCCAATGGTTCCTTCACAGTTCCACTTGCGACCTACAAAAACAAAATAATACATTTTAAGGATGAGCCTAGTTTCATTGCAATAATCCTGTAATACCTACCTGAGTTTTGAATGCAAGAAAAGAGGATTTCAGTCTTGGGATGAAGTCATGATTCCCAAGTACTTTAAGACCGTTATGGCTGACTTCTTGGAGCAGGTTTCCCCAGTAGTCTTCAGCATCTGCTTTCTAAAGACATGTTTCTTGTTAGCAAAGCTCAGACCCATTATCTGCGTTTATGAAATGGTAGCTCATTCCAACCTGTGCGTGCAAAGAGGGCCTTCTTTCTTCAAAGCACTGAATTAACTGTGGACCAACTTCGACAGAGGGGAACTCCTGTGCATAGTCCTTGCTGATTTGACCCCTGTAAATGAACACAATTTTAAATTAGGGGTTAATTTGGTCACTTTTTATTTACACTCTTTTCAAACCACATTCTTACTTTGTTAAATATTTATAATATACAACAACCTGTGCTTAGATAATTGGTTCCAACCATGGTTTGACTTCGGTCTGGGTGTTTTTAAAATGTCTTTGAGGGGCGGCAGTTTGTTCTGTGTAGGCTGAGAGGTTGCCGCCTTGGAAAGACTCTTTTCACTGTCCATGCAACTTAGTCCTTTCTGGCAAAAGCACAAATTAAACCTGGTTATTAATTGAATTATTATTTTTACATGTCAAACAGAGATTTAAATTATCACTAACTGTTATTGTCTTCTTGCCCTGTTCCCTGGCTTTTTGCAATAACCTGCTCTCCCCTTTAGCCCTAGGTGTCTTTGATGCAACTTGTTGAAGTTTCAGTGCCATCACATCGGGACTTTGTGCTTCTGTTAAAGGGTTGAACACAGTCGAGTCTGAAAGAACTGGCAAAAATGTATAAATT
>OMNZ01075809.1:56828-88452 GCA_900303255.1 Lesueurigobius sanzi
CCCTTTTCCCCCCCCCCCCCCCTCAAAATGTTAGAAATGGACTGAGAAAACTTGCCTGGGAGTGCTTTTTACTAACAGTGTTGTAACTTGGCTCCCACCGGCTGGCTGTCATAAATCTAGTCTTCACAAAAACTGGGGTGCTGAAACAACATGTTGCCTCACGTTACCAGGCAGCACTGTGCCCCAAGTCATTTGTAATCTCTTGATTCTCTTCACATGTGTGTAAACCTATTGTTTTAGATGATGGCTCTTTAGAGACTGAATAGGAAGGAAGAAATTGGATTGAGCTATTTCAATGTCAGGGAAACTGTGTACTCCACCTTTGGCTCAAATCACAGAGGGAGGGAACGACACACATGCAATGTACTTCAAACATATGTGTACATCCTGTACTAACACTACCACAATTACTGCTGCTACTGCTACTATGAATACTTTTAGTATGGCACGGTGGCGCTCGTGCTTCAAAGCTAGGGGGTCCTGGGTTCGATCCCCTGACCATGTAGATTCGATCTGTGTGGAGTTTGCATGTTGTGTAGGTTTCCTCCAGGTGCTCTAGTTTCCCCTACCACTAAAAACATGTACAAGAGGGCAAGAGTCCCATTAACATGCACGGTCTCAACCAAATAAACAAATAATAATACTTTTAGTAAGCTTCAGCTATCATCATTGTTGCTGCTACTTCTAAAATGACAACTTCAGCTACTTTCATTCCCACTGCTATTACTATACTATTACTACTATTATCATTACCAGCCATTCTTGATAACATTCCACCCACTAAAATGAATCAAACATTCATTTCACTAGGGGTGTTTTTATTGATGAAAAATGCCTAAAACAACAACAAAACATGTGTCTTTACTGTGTGAGGACTTGTCTCTCCTCAGAAGTGACTCGTAACTTCTTCCAAAAGCTTAATTTTGATAATAACCCACTGCAAAAATAGCATTTTCAATGTGTAACTGATCATCATCAAGAGCATGTTTGGTATCCCTGGCCGAGCATTCACGTTTGAGCTTTACCACAGTTCAGCTGCCGTAACATAAGGACATATAACCAGGAATGTTCATCAATGTGGCTTAAACAAACCACTTTACAGACTGTGATAGGAGATTGGATGAATTTTATTACAAGAACGGTATGAATTTGCTTCCCCAATATTTAATAATAGGCCACGATGTCTAAAGCGCCTGTACTAGAAACTCCCAATATCACCAGGCTTTTGAAATGACTCCATTATTTATCATGGATTAAAGGCTCAGTCCACCCCTACTCATATATTATGTTTGATCTTCATCTCACATCAATAACAGAATATTACCTAAACATAGCATTATCTCTGTAGGTCAAACATGAAAAGGGTGGATTTAAGGGGAGGATGCAACGGTGGGTGGAGGTTGTATATGTGTGTGGTACAACTGCATCAAGGCGCACTTCAAAGAGGCCAAGCACACAAGAGAGGCTATTGCTACCACAGAGCCTTTGATTAAAGAGAAATGGAAATACTGATGAACCGACCAAGTGCTTCCTTTGTATTCAATAAATGTTCCTTGTGTCACTTTGTAGGGGACTGTTTACTAGATCCGCCCCCGAAGCCAATGGTCCTCCCTGATGTCCTGCCAGGAGTATCTTACAGCTTAGACCGTCAGTGCGAGCTCGCGTTCGGAGAAGGGTCCAAGCCGTGCCCCTTCATGCAGCCGGCGTGTGGTCGCTTGTGGTGCACCGGGAAGTCCAACGGGCATCTAGTGTGTATGACCAGACACTTCCCCTGGGCAGACGGCACCCCCTGTGGTGAGGGGAAGATCTGCGACCGCGGACTGTGCACAGGCAACAAGGACCTCCAAACTGGGAAGGTAATATTTTGTTTGAAGGGGATGAAACGCTTTAAGTTTATCCATCTGCCATGAAGTGATTTACAGTTCAATACAAGTTCATTCAATCAGAACAGCTGGATCTTCCTAACTCAATAAAGATAGAATTTCACGGCTAAACAAGTCACTTTCTCAGAGCCGTGTTTGTGTTTAAAGCTCCAGCACCAGACGTAGCTGAAGATCCAGTTATTTTGATTGATCAGGCTTTATCATCGTAAATCTACCTGATGTTTTACTTAATTTGATCATTATGACGTATCTTCCAGGTGGATGGCCGTTGGGGGAAGTGGGGTTCTTTTGGCCCCTGCTCTCGCTCGTGTGGAGGGGGCGTCCAGCTCTCGAAAAGGGAGTGTAACAACCCAATCCCGTCAAACGGGGGGAAATATTGCCAAGGTGTCCGGGTCAAATACCGCTCCTGCAGCCTGACCCACTGTCCCAACAATGGTACTACACGTCTGATGACACGCTCTGGCCCGGGGCATTTACACCTATAACTCACCCTTCTCTGTTCTGTGCAGGTAAGACCTTCAGAGAGGAGCAGTGTGAGACCAGTGGACGCACTTTCAACAATAACCGCATCGCTGCTTCTGCCGTTTGGGTGCCCAAGTATTCTGGTGTGTCCGCAAACGACAAGTGCAGGCTCATCTGCAGGGCTAACGGCACCGGATACTTCTATATCCTTGAACCAAAGGTACTGCTTTAGTCTAAATGAAACAAATGATGGGGTCCAGTCATAACCCTACGGTGGCCCTGAAGGACAAACACACACATTCGAATTCAAATACAGTACATGTACCCACCGCATGTGCTGTGTATGTTTTTATGATTTTTGTAATTACGGTTCTGTGTGTTTTATGAACTTGGGCGTACTGTGTGTATTTCCAAAATAGCTGGGGTGACCTGCCCTTCAGGGCCACTGTATATTTGCAGATGTTTCCTGTTTAAATGGTATTAAATATTATAAAATATCCCAAGATCCGATAATTCAGATCCAGACATCAAAATGTTGTCTTCCCATTCATCTTTATCATAAATAGAAGAATAGACTAAATTGATCTCACAATGGAGAAATGTACTTGCTACAGCAGCTTTTCAGAAGAAACAGGGAGGTGCAGATATTTTGGGAATGTGCCATTAAACAGACAAACAATAAATACAATTAAAAACACCCTTAAAATAATAAATTACAAACTAAAGATTATTCTTTTTTTGTTTTTTCAAAATGCATCCATATCAGTTAACTTGACTAAACAACAATCCAATGCCCAAACCAAGAGTTTTGACAACAATCAGACAAACTCACACTACAAGTAGGTCCATCTAATCTATTAAGATTTAAAAGCAGTCAATATTCTGTAGTGAATATGTGTTTAAAGATGCAGTGGGGAGAGATGGGATAAGAGTTTGTCTAATTCAGATAGAGGGGTGTGATGTGAGTCTAAGCAGTACACACAGAGTTCACACGTCACTCCAACATGAGGAGGAGGAGATAAAAATACTCTTGAGACACTTAAATCACCCTGCAGCTGTACAGTCTAACCTTAGCCAACATATTATTATAAACCCTATGAATCTTAAAGAGCAATATGAGGCCAATATTGCACCATTTATACACGTTATGGTCATTATTTTTGAGTCCAAATGCCTGTTTGCTTATTGCAGGTGGTCGATGGCACCCCGTGTTCCCCTGACACAACGGGTGTGTGCGTCCAGGGGAAGTGCATCAAGGCGGGATGTGATGGGAGAATCGGTTCCACTAAAAGGTTTGACAAGTGTGGAGTGTGTGGAGGTGACAACAAGGGCTGCAAGAAGGTGTCTGGACTCTTCACAAAGCCAATGTGAGTAGACTTACAGTGGCTTCATAAAGTTTCACACCACTTTTAATTGCTTCTATTTTACTATGCAGCATTCTGATTCTGACTATGGAGCACCACAGGACAACACTAGCTTAACTAAACTTAACCCAAACCTTAAGGATGATGACGTTTACTAAATGCGTCTTATAGAGATTCATTCAATTAAATGTTGTGGGAAAAGGTGGAGGTGACGCCATCCTCTCAATATACTCAATATCTTTATTCAAATTAAATAAATTTGCACTATTCATTCATTGAACTGCTCTCCTTTTTAAATAAACATTTAGGACTTGAGATTAATGATGCAGTACTCCTTAAACAGCTGACCCATTGCATTGCTCATCATAGTTGTTCTGATTTTGACCCTTCACAACACTTTTAGTCAGTGGTAAATTCCATTCATTGTCCAGAGTACATCCTCTATTTACAGTTGTACTCATAAGTTTACATACCGTGACAGAATGTAAACTTATGCATTTCACAAAACATGAATGATAACACAAAAACCTTTATTTCAGTCACGGTTAGTGGTCGCATGAAGCCATTTATTGTCAAAAACCTGTTTGTTTACGCTTTTGAACTAGAAACTAGCCAAATGTCCCTGATCAAAAGTTGACATATTGTGCATCTTGAAACTAGTCCAATTTGATCAGAGAGTCCTGTATTTCAGCTGAAGTGAGTTTTTCTTTGCCCCTGAACAGTTTTCCTGCCAGTTGTTGAAGGTCATGTAAACGTTAGATCAGGGACATTTGAGTAGTTTCTGTTTCATTATGATTTCAAAAGAGTAAACTCAGTTCTTTGACAATAAATGGCTTCCCACAACCACTAACCATGAGTGGGAAAAAAAATGGTGTTATCATTCATATTGAAAAAAGGCCAAAAGATTAAAAGGGTATGTAAACCTTTGGCCAAACATTTTCAGTGTCAGATTTCAATGTAATTTTGTTTGTAATTTTTTGTGTGTTGTTTTTTTAATCATACAGGCATGGATACAACTTTGTGGTCATGCTTCCAGAAGGTGCTGCCAACGTAGACATCCGACAGCGAGGGTACAAGGGAATGATAGGAGATGACAACTACCTAGCGGTAAAGAGCGGTAGTGGACAGTACCTGCTGAATGGGAACTACGTCGTGTCCTCTGGGGAGCGGGACATCTTAATAAAGAACAGTCTGATGCGCTACAGTGGTACATCTGGCTCATCTGAGACTCTGCAGGCTGTAAAACCTTTAGGAGAAGCTTTAACTGTAGAAGTGCTGTGCGCTGGCAGGATGACCCCGCCCCGAATTCGCTACTCCTTCTACCTGCCCCGACAAACCAAAGAAGACAAGGCTTCAAAGAAGGATGCGCGTGCAAACTCCCAGAATAGTGTCCTGGCTGAGGACGATGAGGACACTCTCAAAGATTCATACAATAAGGAGGATCCTGGACTGGGAAAGTGGCTCTCTTCAAACTGGGACAAGTGCTCTGTGACTTGTGGTAATGGACTGCAGAGGAGGCTGGTGCAGTGTCTGAGGCTGGACGGAAAGCCTGGTTTTGACTGCAATCCCGCTCAGAGACCTTCTGCCACCAGGATCTGTGGAGACCCCTGTCCCGAGTGGCGAGTGGGGAACTGGTCACCCTGCTCCAGGACCTGTGGCAAAGGCTTCAAGAGGCGCCCGCTGGACTGCAGAGCTCAGACAGGACATCTGCTGCCACGGGAACACTGCACCAGCCTGCGCAAACCACAGGAGCTGGACTTCTGTAACCTCAAGCCTTGTTGAGGACATGAAACTCTGTCAAGAGTGAATTTTCTTCTCGCAGAAACCAAAGGATAATTATTGAGAGTGGAGATTGCAGAGATACTTTCAAAAAAAATGCTGGAAGATATATTTGACTGCACTCACCCACTCTGACTTTAATGGTGTAATTTAAAGAAGAAACACAATACAATTTAAATGTTATTTATCCCTTTACTGTCAGCAGGTACTGCATTTCAACAATTTTTCACCCGCCCCTGACTCAGTGTTATTTTTTTTTATTACTTTGGGGCTTCTGAATCACAAAGATGTGCAAAGAAGAAGTAGCCTTTTAATTTGTGAGCAGCCTGTTGCGTGTTAATGTCTACCTGCGTCTTGTTACTTTTCAGGGAGTTTTTAGATTTGTGGAGTTAGAAATAAAGCAGATCACAGTTCTTGTGCAGACATAGCCTCAATCTGCCACAGCAGCTGCACTGCTGCTGTATTGATTATCCAAACCAAATATTAGCTTTAAGCTAGTGTGCTCACAGCTGCTCAGGCCTAAAGATGTGAGTGGATTCCACACAGCCATATGTTCAACAAAAGATTAGTTGTAATCAATTATTTTCTTGTGAACAGTTGTTGGAAGTGTTTCTATGTTTGGAAAGAAGAGATATGTTTTAATGAGACTGATAAAGCTGTAATCTGAACGCTTTCAGGAATTCCCAAACTATTTTTCACAGGCTATAGTAAAGTGTGCACAGAACAAGGTTGAAAGGATTTGAATAAGTGTACATTTGAAATGTTGTAAATGCTGATGGCTCAGTAAGTTTCTCCTTATTGACCTACATATACATAGTTGTACAAAGTCTTCTGTTTGTATTCTTCCTTCATTGCCCTGATCAGTTTGGTCTCACAGTTGTGTCGACAGTCCACAGCAGGTCATGGAGCTTGTTAAATCATGCTTGTCTGGCACCGTTACGACTCATCATTTATTATCAATGAAACTATAAACTTTGGGGAAGAAAAACTGGCAGTGCCTTTGTTATCCTGAGCTGATTGTGCCTCTCCTTGTTCATGGCCCCACGACCAGAGCCAAGCAGTTTCTAAACATGTGTCCTCCATTCGTAGTCTCTCCTCCGCAGACTATTGTACAACATTGTTTATATTTTATACCAGCTTTTGCACTTTGTACAGCAGAAGTAAGTAATGACATACACAGACTGTGCTGTATACCGTGTATACATTTATCCAGCTCTGTGCAAAATGTTTTTGTCTCTTATTTTCTACACAGACAGTTTGTCTTTGACTTTTGTATATTTATTCCAAAATAAAAAAAACACTGAAACACTTACACGTTGTATTTTATTTCCTGGTGCCAACAATTGAATTATTTACTTTATCGTCGCCAGCAAATGAGGTTCAACTGTGGCCATCACACCTTGTAACATTTGCCTGTAACCTAAAAACTTCACTTTACTGTCGATGAGTTCAGTGGCTCTCACATATTTTCCGATGTGGCGATGGCGTAATGTGGACCCTGGATTCTTGGTCCCGGGCCGGCCCAACAGAGCAGCTGGGAGTGCATGTCTGAGCGCTGGAAAAACTGAACGTATGACTGTGCATGTGCCGTGATGACTCGAGCATGTCTGAAGAAACAGGTCAGAAGGAGCATGGGAGGTCCCCGCTCAGACATTTTTAACAGTTTTTAACACAAAGGTCTAATCCACTGACCTACATTAAAGCAATCTGGGACTGAGCCAGGGTAAACACTGGGCTAAGTCTGAGAGTGGAAAGCCGAGACCTCACTCATCACTGTTGCTTTATGTTGACTTGGCCCATGGGGGATTGTGGCAGCCATTTGTTTTCCAATAAAATACAAATTCTTAAGCTGGTGCTTTTATAGTTCCCCTGTAAATAAAGGACCATTAACCAAGGCTTAATTAGCTGCATTATGCTACATTATAACATGGCACTGTGATATTGTTTTTCTTCTTGCCTCGTAGTACTAGCAGTTGTACTAAAAGTAGCTGCAAGCACTTTTATAGCAAGTAACAACACATGAAACACTGAAGTGAGATGAATTTCGTCCAATGTCATAAATTTATTACATACGCAAGCATTTTTAAAACTGTGTGTTCTTTTCCAACATAAAGCCAGCCTGCACTCTGGGCCTAAGTCTGGTTTATAGCGCCTTCATAAAAAGAAAATTTAAGACAACGGAGATAAGAGAGACACAAAACAGTCGTAAGTAGGACGACTTCATACACAGATAAGGTTCTGTCCCATATGGGGGGGGGTTGGGAGGTCGGTCTGAGTGAGTGTGGGGTCACTGAGGACAGACTTTTGGCCCAAGTTTAATATTTACAAGAAAGGCCGTTTTGGGAGAGTAATGAGATTTCTCTGCTTTCAAACTCTAAGCTTGGACAACATAAAACACATATCCCTCTGAAGGTTGTGATCTACGATATTTTACGGTAACTATTTATACCAGAGATGGGTGAGTTAGTTAGGTTTTTGAGCAACAGAGATTAATGTTCAAGTTATTCGACCTTGTGTTAGAAAATCACCATAATCTGAGCTAATTTTGTTGAAAAACACCCCACTTGATGTCGTCACCATACACTGGCCTTCAGGAACCTAGCCACAAACCCATTGTCTTCTACTTCTGCAAAATATTATATTATTATTTGATAGTTTGGTTAATAATGAAATCCTGTAGTGCCGTGATCCCACCTGGCCCTTGAATATTCTCAGTCTCTAACTTCAACTTCACTTTTATTAAAACTTCGCTTCTTGTCTTTGACGATAAATGATGGTGAAAAATACTCCCAGCATATGTGCATGTGTACACTTTAGCTCATTTGCTGACAGTTGTGCTTAAACGTTTACATACCCTTTTAATCGTTTGGCCATTTTTCATAAGAATGATAACACAAAAATCTTTTTTCCACTCATGGTGGTTGTGTGAAGCCATTTACTGTCAAAGAACAGAGTTTACTCTTTTGAAATCATAATGAAACAGAAACTACTCCTGTCCCTGACGTTTGACCTTCAACAACTGCCAGGAAAATTGCTCAGGAGCAAAGAAAAACTCACTTCAGCTGAAATACAGGACTCTCTGATAAAATTTGTTTCAAGATGCACAATATGTAAACTTTTGATCAGGGACATTTGGATAGTTTCTAGTTGAAAAGCGTAAACAAATTTTGACAATAAATGGCTTCACGCAACCACTAACCATGAATGAAATAAAGGTTTTTGTGTCATCCTTCATATTCTATGAAATGCATAAGTTTATATACTGTTGTAAACTGTTTTAGGTTTCAGGTACCCAGCCCACATGAGCTCATAAAACACCAAAATGAACAGTAGACGTCTTCAGAGAGAGAGTACCAGACCTCAGCTGAGCACACACTGATCTCTGAGCTCAGGTTCAGTGTGACATACGGCTCAGGACCAAAAGGATCCTTTATCAAAATATGGGTTCTCAGCTTCGGTTTACCCAAGACTTAATTTGACCATTTGTGCTTTCATTTCAAAATACAGTTCTTTAATTTCACCAACGTTACATCTCAACTTGTCTCTATGGATCAGTGGTGCCCACTTTCGGCCCTCCAAGGGGTTTCATTTGGCCCTCGAGATGGTGCCGAGATTGTAAGGAGAATCTACAGGGCAAAAACTAATCTAAAAATACGGGTTTCAAATGTTCTTGAAAGGAGATCATTTGACCTTGACTTGAACTGGTGAATACCTGTATCTGTCAAAGGAATATGAAAATAAACATCTTGTTGCACATAAAATAAAAGTAAATATCTTTTGCACTTAAACATTAGGAAATACATTTAATTTTAATTGAAAACAAGAACAAAAATCTCTTTTTATTTTTTTTACGAGTTAGAATTGCTGAAAATAAGGTGAAATATTCTTAAATCCGGCAATTTTCACTTCTCAAGATGTCATCTTTTGAAGTGTACTTTGATTCATTTGACTGAATAGATTATTAGTATATAGTTACTAAGGACACCTAAACAGTATGCCCTACTCTAAAGGGTATTTAATCTAATCTTAGATCGGGCTGAATTTGGTCTTTCTTCTTATAAAAACAGTGTTGCATCTGGCCCTTCGCTCACTAGTGCTTTTCCATTTTGGCCCTCCGTGTAAAATACCCATCCATCTCCATTGTTTGCATTTCTGCAACAGTGACCTTGAAAAGTGAAGCTGCAAGTTATAAAATGTCTTTATAAACCCATCCATAGAGAATTGAGATGTTAAGAATGAGTTTGGACCACAACTAACAATGGGCCTCATTCACAAATATTTTCCTAAGAAAAAGATTTTAAGTACAACTTAGGAGAAACTTAAGAAAAACTTATGTCTGATTGACAAAGCGTTCTTAAGAAGACTAAACTCTTCTTAAAGAGAGATGCCCCAAATTCATGAACGTGAGCCTAAGAACACCACTCCCCTCATTATCAGGACATTTACATTATATTGACTATGGAAATACAAAGACACGCCCTTTAAACTTCCATATATGGGCATGACCAGAGCATGAGGCAGTACTCCTGATCTCTCCTCTGATTACGACAGGTGTGACTCAGAGCAGCAACTAACGAGCTGCAGCCCTCAGCTGTGAAAGTCTACACTAACTATCTCTGCTCTAAACCCCCTCTGACCACTTTCATTCTCTCAAAAAATATATTTTTAAGCGAAATAATTTTAAGAAAAATGGTACTCATGCTGTGAAAGACTGAGAATTATTGGGTCCATTTTGACTGTGATAATATTCTAAAACTGCAGATTTTTTGTGCGTAAGAGTCCTCCTAACTGTTCTTAGGATTTGTTCTGAATGCCAAAAATGTTCCTAAGTAGGCCCTAAGAACAAATTTGTGCGTAAGTTTGTTTCGTGAATGAGGCCCAATGAAATTTACTTCCCCCCTCCTTCATTGTCAGGTACAGTGGCTTTAAACATACAGTGGGAGCGAGACACAAATGAACAAAGCTTTAAAGGAGGTGACGTGTAGCTCATCAAATATCTTAAACAGACCTGACGATCGTGTGAGCCTCCTGTCGTAACTGACTCCGCGATGACCCCAGCAGAGGGCCCCTGTCCCGATCTTCCTGTGACTGCTAAACGTTAGAGTCGCAATTCTGTCTGAACGTTGGAGACTGGCGCCAACATGGAATCAACTTGGATCTGTTTCCAAGTCCCTGTGTGACTTTGTTTGTGACGAGAATGACTCAGTAACAATACAGGACAAGCACTGATGCAGCAGCTTTATTGAAACACAATGAATCTTTCACAGTAATATTTCTGATCCAAAAATGTATTTAATCAGGGCCCAGCACAGCGCTAGGAGGAGATGAAGTGGAACCATGTGTGTTTTATGAGTGGGGGTACAGCTTACCCCAAATGGCGGTTGTTTTAATGATCTGACATTTATTCTTCACACTACAATTTAGATCACAGGACCATCCCGGACCATTGGAAAATATGGCAGTAATCACGAGTGGTGATCACAGAGCAGAACAATGACAGAGCAGGACATGCGGCTCTTTGGACGCACATCAGGGTTTTGGGTGGTCCTCGTTCTCTGGCCTGGAGTTAATCGGGTTGTGCTGAAGGGGAACATGGAAGATTCCGGTTGGAACGTTTGTGAATGATGTTGCAAATAGTCCAGAGGATTGTATTAAATGAATACACAAACCACAGCAGACGGGCAGATTGTGTCCTGTTTCAACCGTGTGACAGAAAGCAGTGTGACAGTGCTACCTCACCATCATTCACTCTTTTACAACCATTGCCCCCGCTAAGCTACTTCTACAAGACCAATGCATTGGGGAATATGTACATGTTTGCAGCTATGTTGATCGTGTTTTAAATCTAAATCATTGGGGACACTAAGAGAAAATGAGAAAAACCCTGAAAGGTAGTATTTGGGGTGAGATTGCAAGTTAGTTTCCAGTTTAAACTGCATGTTGGCGACAGGAACATTGATGGCAGTGAAAACAAAATGGAATTTCTTCACCCAGAAGGTCGCTCCCCTAAATGTTGACCACTCACCTCTCACTAGCTCAGTTTGGAGGGCAGGTGCCAATACAACTCTATGTGAGGAGACAGTTTTTAAAGGAAATCTCAAAATAGAAAATCCACAAATGTTTTCCATGATCATTATTTGGTGTTTTTGTGTTTAGATGTACAAATCTGGATATTTTTCGGGATGTTTTTGGTTTATTCTTAAGCCTGAAAGTCCCATCTACTGGCCGCCATCACACGCGTTTTTGAATATTGTCACCACTTTTGGACAACTTTATGTGAAAATAATTAGACCTTAGTTCATATGTGCTGACAGAGAAGACAATGGGCCTCATTCATGAAACCAACTTACGCACAAATTTGTTCTTAAGGCTGCCTTAAGAACTTTTTGGCATTCACAAAATTTGTCCAGTCAAGAGGGCTCTTATGCACAGAAAATCTGCAGTTTTTAGAATATTATCACGGTCAAAATGGACCCAAACATTTCAAGTCTTACACAGCATGAGCATTTTTCTAAAACATATTTTAAATGAAATATTTTATTTATATATTTAAATATTTTTTTGAGAGAATGAAAGTGATCAGAGGTGGTAAAGAGTCTGAATCAGACTTTCACAGGTGACCGCTGCTGCTCGTTGGTTGCTGCTCTGGGCAGGTTCAAACATGTCATAATCAGAGGGGCAGACTTTAGACAAAATACAGGAGGCTATTTACAATAAGGGTAACGTTATTTTGAAAATAGTAGCATACCAATATTAAATACTTCAGAAAGATACTCACACGTACTCGAGTAAATGTAAATGAGTACTGCCTCATGCTCTTGTCATGCCCATGAATGGAAGTTTAAAGTGTGTCTTTGTATTTACATAGTCAATATAATGTAAATTGTAAATGTCCTGATAATGAGGGGAGCGGTGTTCTTAGTGTCACCTTCATGAATTTGAGTCATCTGTCTTTAAGAAGAATTTTGTCTTCTTCAGAACGCTTCGTGAATCAGACCTAGGATTTCCATAAAGTTGTGCATATCTTTTTCTTAAGAAAATCATGAATGAGGCCCATTGAACTTTGTGACAGTGTTTATTTCATGTGGATTTGCCCAGAAATTACAGAAAAATCAGCAATAAACTAAGACTAGAAATCTGCACTTTCCTCCCCCTCCATTATAGGCTCTATAGAATAGTGCGATGTCACGTGAACATAACCTATAGTAGAAATGAAGTCACTGTGATGCATACGTTTCAAATACTTCACTTTCTTGTCACTAAAGTTGAATATAACTACGGGGAATGTGGTTTAGAAATGTTGTCCTTCCAATTATTGAGTCTCTAATCCTTAAATGAGCAGTTGAGAGTTGAAATTATACTATAAGATTTATGCACATGAGCAATCAAGGCCAGGAGTGGGCTAATGCGAACCTTCTGTGGGGAAAATACCCTCTGGAAAATGGATCAGACGTGATGTGCCTGGAAAGACCCTGAGATGGGAAGATTCATGTAACTGTAAGGACTTGCTTGTTCCACTGAGTGAGCACGCAAAAAGCGAAATGCAGATTGTATATTGCAAAGTTGTGAGTATGGGCTGAAAAATAAAAAGACACTGTGGTCAGACATCTATTCTTTATTTTAGACTTCAGTGGAACATGTCAAGGCCCCATTGATTTAAAACAATATAATATGCAGATTCCAGATGCCACTGTCAATCATAATCTTTTTGTGTACTCACTGGTCCATCTGAAAGCATTTATTGTGATTATTATAATCAACAAAGCAATGTTCAGTCCTTGACATGGCCTGTATTTGAGGACAGTTGAATAACTATTACAGTAATTGTGTGAGACATTTACATGTAAGAATTACAGAGAGTTTCTATGTTATACTTAAGGGCTATTTGAGTAAACACCAACAGCTGTTGACTCATATCATTCTCTGAGCTCTGACCACTATTTACATTTACATAAATGAGTCCAAGTGTAAATTGACAAAGCTCCTGCCTCAAGTTTCATCAAGCTTGGACTCCACATGGTTTGTGAGTTTGTACAATGCCTGTAGCTGGAAATGGTTTCTTTTTCCTTCCTGTACCTCCACTGTATTATGAGCTTCCTCATAATGAGCAGTGATTAGCAGCATGTTTAAAACAGATAGTCCTGTAAAAACTCCCCACACCTCAGCTTCCTCTGCCTCTGTAGGAGCTGTTGGTGCGCTGCCAGGGCACAGTTCCATATTTCACCGTTTCTGAAATGGCTGATTTGTACTAACTAATTGTGCACCAAAAATTAGTGTTCAAAATGATTTGTTTCTATTTGATCTAACTAGGCATTTACATACAGTACCCTTTGGCAATAGGTGGTCCATTCTGGGATAGCTGAAGTTTAATAGGAATGCTTATTGACTGTTTTACTATGCACACGTTGTACCAAATAAATCTTCATTAAGTAGTAATTAGGGTGCTTTTATTCTTTTTTTGTGTGGGCTGTGGGCTGTATTTTCCCAGATGGCACAACAGGGAAATGGGTGGCAGTGGTGAGATTGCTAAACATGTTGCACATGCACTGGAGCTTCACCACTAAGCCACACAGGAATAAAATCTAAACAAAAAGGACTCAAGAAAAGTACATGTTTGAGTAGAAAATTGTATTTAACTTCAGTTTCAATAGTGATTATTTTACACACTGCTAAATTACAGACTGATTGATTGGTTGAACATGGACCGTTATCTTGGCAAAAAGCCAGATTAATAATTAAGAAGTGACCAACCCACTTGTAGATTTAAGCCCGAACATATCAGCTTGAGCCTTTCGAGATGGATTTTTTTTTTGGGGGGGGGGGAATTGCAACACCAGGTTATATCTCCAATACATCATTCCAGAAAATCTTTAAAGTAAAAATATGTAATATTCCATTTCTGGCACTAGTTAGTCAGACCTGACCTGGTTTGAGACTCCAAAACCACATTCAAGATTCAGAGGTTGATACGATCAGCATAATAGAGGAAACACATGCACTTAATTTAGGACTGGGGTAAATGGTGGTCGGTTTATGGTCGGCACCGATTATCACTCCAGGCTCAAATCGTTTCCATGGCAACACTGCAGGAACAGGACCAGGCACATCTTTAGCACAGTGACATAAGTTAATATTGCTATTCATGACATTGAAACTTGGAAAATGACCAATTAAGGCAGTCCTCATACTGTATTACTGATTTATCATTTCAACTTCCATGAACCTAACAACAATTGTACAAATAGAGATCTGCTTTGAATTTATAGTTGTCAAGGACTCAAAAATGAGCCAACCTCGTAATTGTAAAGAATTAGTTTCAATGTCTTAAACACCTGACACAATACAAAATGAATGTGATAATGCGTTCTTTGGGACTGTCCCGATCCTGGGCAAAAGAGAGGAGACCCCCAAGAGTAGTTGTGCTGCGTTCCTGTAGTCAATGTTTTCTGTTGCTCAGGGTTTTTAGAGGAAAATGTACTCTGGCACATGAGGAGGATTTACTGGGTCATTTGTCAAACTGCTTCACCTGATCTGCATCTGTGGACAGCATTGATCCCATCCGTCGCAACCTCTTTCAAGACAGTTTTGGCGGAGGATTAAGTTTTTCATTCCATCCACCCCAGGAAACATATGGAGCACAATATAAAGACAAGTATTTTACCCACAATCCCGTAGTTCCGTAAGATCAGACACGGTAATGCTTTAGCTCATTCTTTTGAATAAAGTCTCTCATTATTGCTGTGTCTCATCAGGACGATCTGTTTATCATTCTACTAATGTAATTCTTCTGTTCCTAAGCACTGACCTTAACTCACTCTACTATAAGGCAGGATTGTGCTTTTATATTTTTCTTATAGTCAAACGGGGTCACACAAGTAAGTTTATAGAACTGTCCCAAACCCAAATTCAAAGGTGGTTAGAGGAGCCGAAACATTTGCCTGTGAAAGAGTAACGTTAAATTTACCCCAAGTTTAAGCTCATTCAAATAATTCATGTAAGAAAAGTATTTGGAGAAAAGACCACTTTGAGTACCCGTTTGAACAGAAAAGTCAAATTAACGGTTTAGTTTTGAGGTAATCTCGTGGACCAAATGGATATCTGTCTTATTAATTCATCGCTAAAATAATAGGATTTTAAGGAATAGTAATTCAAATACAAACTTAATTTCAATATCGCAGGTCAACGTAAAGCTTTTGTCTCTCTAGCACAATAGTACAATATCTTCAAAATGTTGCTGTCAAATTAATTTATGAGACAATGTAACAAAGAAGGAACTCAAATCAATATGCAATGAACTCACTGAATCTTTTTTTCCCCCCTTCAAACAACATTTATATTATAATTTATCCTTGAAGAGCATTTTGATTGGACAAAGTTTTAGAGCATTTTGGTTGGACACAGTTTTAGAGCATTTTGATTGGACACAGTTTTAGAGCACTTAGTTGGACACAGCTTTTACAGGCTTTTATTGATCCATTGCAGCACTCTCTCATGTTAGCATGTGTATTTATTTTGTTTCGTTTTCTCCATTTGCTTGTTGACATCATTGCATTACAGTCAGTTCCAGCCAGCTCCACAGTTTAGCCTGACCTCCAACAGAACAAAGATCCAAAAAAAAACCCTCCAGTCCTTTGAGCCTCTTGTACAATGCCTTTCGTTAAAAGCATTGACGATGATTGATGTTCATGTTTCAGGCCAAAACCAGGAGAGAGGTCCCGCGAGTCAGGGTCATGACACGCCGGCCGGGAAAACTGTGTTGTGAATGATCTGGATTCCAATAAACAACATTCCTGCTGCAAGGTGTGGCTTGCCAAAACGCCTAGTGAGCATGTCAACGAGAGGATTTATTTAAATTAGCATTGCAGAACGGGTCCATCCCCAGGGGTAATGGGACTTAGCATTAGCAGAGGTAATGCTAAGTCCTAAGTCCCATTGCCCCCTGCTTCCCAACCAGGGGTAATGGGAATTAGCAGAACAAAAAATAGGTAGCATTTTGGTTTTCGGCACAGTGATGACGTGGTAATGAGGCCTTAAATTAGGCTAAAATAACACGGGAAATACATGGAAGCAGGACAGACATACTTATTTCATGGCGATATGACTAATCATAACTGTAACGCAGTATAACGACGGCAGAGCTGCAAAATACATTGTCCTTGTCATCTCTTTTATTATGCAATTTCAGAATAATTTTCAGCTTAATCTTCACACTTTACTATAAATCCAATGATTAAGCAAATGTTTCTGTTGGATGTTTTTCGAAACACAGCATTTACAGTGCACACAGCTCACAGTATGACTCAAAGGTTAGGGGGTATTCGATATACTGGAAATACTGAGAAGCCCTGCGTTAACTGGAACAGAATCAGAATTTGAGAGTGGCCTAAATATTTCTGATCCCTCTGCATCTCAAAATGATTCCCCATTTTAAAACTACAGTTTAGCATAAATATTACAATACATACAGTATAGCGACTTTTTCAAACTCTCCAAACAACTCCAGTTTCTTTATCTCTATATCTCACATTCCACTCTGGATCTAATCTGCCACTCCATATCAAGTCACTCTGTTAATATTATGTTTTGAACACTATCAGGGCGTTGGTCTAACTGTCAAGAGAATAACAACATCTTATTTAAATAACAATGTAAAAATGTAACTCATAATGTTTAACAAGGTATGTATGTTTTTTTTATATGAGGTCAATAATACAGGTGAGTTTTGAGGAGTGAGCTGAAGTTGTGTAGTGAGGGCGAGTAAATAGTGAGTTCCAGAGGGCGGGGTCAACAGCGAAGGCCCGGCCCCCAGGCTCTGGTGCTTAGTGTCGGTGATGGATGTGAGGTTGGTGCAGAGCAGAGGCAGCAGCCTGGTTTATCACTGTATTGACTCTTCTTTATTGCTTGTAGCGGTAATCTTATTTTGGGTATTTCTCTTGCATATTGTGTATTTGCCTTTTGTAACAATGCGTCTGTCTACACCTTCATCTATAAACCGCAATGGAGGACTTAGATTTAATTTGGCACCAATCTACAACAACATCCTTCGACAGAAACCTACCCAATGTCATGCTAATGAAGCTGGTCCAGTTGGGGGTTGGACTAAGAGGTTAACTCCTCCTACTGGCTCCTTAAAGACCCACAAGCGGGTCAAATCCTGACAGAAGAATCTCTACCTTTTGTAACAATATCACATGATCTGTGGTCACATGATCTCCAATTTAAATTGTGACCATGCACCTTACGTGCCTTGAAGACTCTTAGGAGTTGAAGCCCATTTACTGTATATGTTAAAGACCAACTTACTACTTGCCTCAGTCCTTCCTTTTTGCTCTCTTTACAGTTGTAGTGTTCCCTCAATGAGCACTGGCCTGTTTAAGTATTCTTTGAGGTCCGGGTGAGCATTTCCACTATATGTACTCCCTATAGTATCTGTTCTATCCCCAGCATGTGAGGCCTGTGTGTGGAGCACTAACCCTGGACTGCTGCCAGACACATTGTCCCACAGACTGTATTTGATGTGAAGCGGATGTGGTCTTCATATGGGACGTCCCACACACCTACCCCCACATACCTCAGCAAGTAGAGGGTTAGGTTCTGCATGGGACAGGGCCTTGGTGCCAGATAAGACCATCTGACCATGACATCACTGCATGAGTTCATGGACAATATACAGCACAACACAGAGCAGTAAATCCAGGTCTGCAAACGGGAAAGCCCAACTGGGAGTTCACTCACGTTTCCTCGTCTTTGATGTTTTACGATGACTGTTCCCGTTTACGTACAACAGCGAACGGTTAAATTTAATAATACAGTTTATAGGACAGATATGAGCTTTAATACCAAACAATTCCTGACCAGAACAAATCAATCTTCGACCTTGACAAGTATAAAACAGGGCTTTGCAGTCTCTGACTATGATGTAACTATTGTTTTAAAATCAGTTTAGTGAACAGAGAGAGTGTACTATATTTGCTGTTTCTAAATATTAAATCACAATTTTGAGTAAATTTAACCTTTTGAGTTGGTTGCACTAATTTAGATGCATGCAGTCCCATGACATACAGTAATCATTAGCTCTGTACAACTTTAGAAATTCCCCCAAAGCATCTTAAAAACAGTCTTCAACACCAAAACAATACGCTGTATTTCTATTTTCAATGAATCTTTTATAACCATATATTGACGCTGGAGGAAGTATGCGTGGATTGGGAAGTCTGGGCCGTGATCCGTCCCCAGATAAAGCGTAAGAAAATGGATGGATGGGTAACCACATATTTTAAATATAAATTTCACAATGAACCTAACAAAAGAAACATGGATTTAGACCTCGAGTTAAGCAATTACTCTCGCACTAAATACATTTTTAGGTGCACATGCGCCCAAATTGGCCTCAGCCTTTGAAGGGCTAGATGTGGTGGTCTTGTTGCTGTACCAGTGCTAATATAAGTTCTTACACATGGGCTGCATTTTGTCGCTTGTTGTATTAATAACACTTTGAAGTACTGAATTTTAGTTAAGTAAACTATACTATGAGTTCAAACGTGGCCATTCCTCCACTCTGAGAGTAATATAAGCTCTAGTAATGACAGCATGATTTAAAGCGAGAAACCACAGTGTTTTAAACAGTGTTAAAATCATTTTCTTAGAGTTACAAACCAAACCTGGTGATTGTGGAGGATTTCCTTCCACAGAACTGGGTCAGCTCATAGCGGTGACTCACAGGCCTCAGTGGGACCTCAATGGAGTATCCAGACCACAATAGAAACAAACCTGGGAACAGCTCCGACCGCTTTGTTTGGGCCTCGTCTCTATGACAGCATGTAATTATCATCCTGAAGGAAATCCTGCCTTTGCACAAAAAGTCAGAACAGTTTTACACAGGTGTGAGTGTAATTTGCTGCCGGTGATTATTTAATATGTCATCGCATGGTATTAACAGTATTAGTTAATTCACGTCAGATCCGTCAGGCTTTTGTCTCCTTAACCTTTGGTTCTTGGTGACCAAGGAATATGATGTACATAAACTTATTGTTGTAAGGGCAGTAAAGTGTTCCACCCAGGACACAATGTCAATATACAACACATAATGGGACTTAGAGTGAGCAAACATCCCCAACTGCAGCATCTAATCTGCTGCTTTTTGGGTATTGAGTAAAAACCAAGAACATAATATAAAGTATTCTCTCATTTTAAAAGTTGGACTTCCACAATCTTTACATTAAATCATATTTTACATACATTTAGCAGACATTATCGAAATTGGTGGGACAGTGGGACAAAGGCCCAAATGGCTGTGCAGTACAACCCAAAGAGGGACAGTTGGTCACCCTATCCTCAGCCAATCAGTAGATTTCTTATAGTCAAGTGTTTGTTCCTGAAAATCTTAAACTATGACTTGGACAATTCCGCTCGGAGGCTGACGTCATGTACCCAGACAACTGACCCCAAAAGATTCCACCTACATGTACAAGACATCAAAAAACTCTTAAAAGTAAAATATAGAGACACGTTAGTCAAGCTCAAACTACAGTATATCTTCTCTATAGTATCTGCACACTATGCATGTTAAAGTCATTAACTCCCACAAGATTCACTCCACAAACAGTGCGTCACGTAAAATGGAAATTATGTGATGGACAAGAGGAACCGGGCTGTAACTACTGCAGTAACCGGTTTGTGTCTAAATGTATTGATTGTTGAGTTGTAAGTTGATTGTTGAGTTGGTGCTCTTCTTTCCCTTTGTTGTCACTCCCTCCTATGAGCTGAATGTAAACGTCCGACAGGGCTGCCCCAGACCTCTAATCTTAGGGGAGGATAAGTCCCGTCTTAATGATAGTAATCACTGAACAAGTCTTTGGTCTGGGGAAACTTATACCTCCGACACTTTTACTCCAGGTGTGAACAAATCATGGGGCTTCAGTGACTGCTAATTCAAACTGTGGTGGTGTAATAATACATACGTCTCATACCAGAGACGTAAACTTAAATCATACAGAAAGACAAATCTCTAGCCTTTTCATGAAGTCCTTCTATACAGTGATTATCACTCAAGTGAATTGAATTTGTAGGCTAAGGTTGTAAATAAATGCTTGCAACCTTTAGGGTTGGTTTTACATCTTGAAACAGAAGATCACGGAAATCACCAACTTAAAGGCCCTAGACCACGTTTTCCCCCAGCAATGACAGAGGGATAGAAGGTTTAGTTTAGTTGTGTCCAAACTCATACCAAACGTTCCTAGCACGTTTCTAACAAGCTGAATTTCGCTTTATTTTACATGGACTCTCTATAATAGGATAGTACAGCCTTTAAGACCCAATGGTGCGGAACGCTCTCACTGCCCTTGATACCTGCCTGGTTCCAATTCCAAAAGTACAATTTATTCATTTTTATTTTAGTGTTTTAAAAGAATGGTGGAAGGTCCAACCATAAACACATGCACATTTAAATAACTACTAACTTAGTACTAATACATAGGGCAAATGTTCATATTTGAAGGAATGATATCCATCTGAAGGTTTTTGTCTCTTGGGTTTCAAAGCAGCTACTAATAAGTTACAACAACGAACTGGCAAGGTGTGGATGGAGACCAGGCTTCTTATACTGTGGGTAGAAGAGTAGAGTGGAACCAGGTGTGCTAGCTGCCAAACCAGGTGGGAAACGACCAAGTAGGTAGAGACAAAAATCACACACAGAAGGGACGGGGAGAGACAGGACAAAAAACACAAATCCAGGCATGGATCTTCCGGACTATAAGTCGCACTTTTTCTCATAGTTTGGCTGGTCCTGCGCCTTATACTCAGGTGCGACTTACAGTATATATTAAAATGCCTAATTTCACATGTTTGTTATTTTCACCCTGATTCTGTTCTTTATGCTATAGTTATCTGAATAACTGTTAATATGTTACTTTAAAATACCAGACATCTATTCAGTTCATTGTGTAGCTGAATAGCCATCAATGTGGTACGTTAGCATACCATACACCTACAGTATTCAGCCTGTTGTTCTCTATTCTATTGTTATTATTATAACTTGCCTTTGAATATGAAATGTCTGTTCATGGTTTTCCCCTTTTGATGCAATGGCCATACTAGGCATTTGAATTTGGCAGGAGGGCTGGACCAGTCGTGCTACACAGAGTCATGGGCATTTCAAGTACAATTTTCACCTGAATACATTTCCAAAAGCAACAAATAAGCAGCAGTTATGAATTATCTCCCTTTATGTCAGTGAAAACATTCCGTTCACTCTTTTTAACCAATGCAAATCAGGCTTGGTCATGCTTTGCGGGCTGAATTGAAGGGAGAGGAGGGCCGCATTTGGCTCCTGGGCCGGGAGTTTACCCACCTCTGTTCTAAATACTTAACTTGAATGCATTGCTAAAACATAAATGATATCTAATTGAAATGAATAAAGTCTAAAGTATCACCAGTGGCACATGTACCATAGTTTGTACATTGTGCATTATTGCAAAGAAACTAAATGTCCCAAACAAAACGTACTCTTTTGTCTCATAAAACTATTGCAAGACTTACAAAATGCATCATGGAAATGTTATCCAAGCCAACAGGGATCGCTGAGAGTCCCAGAACAATAAAGTGTCCTAATGCTTTGAAAATAAAGTACCTTTTGGACATGACTTACACAAATACCTGGAGAGACCCAAAGCACCAACGTGGAGCAAAGTCAGATCAAATGACTAGCCAAGACTTCTTAATGGCTTTCTGGAGATATCAAGTCTGCTTCAGGGGACTCGTTTTACTGGACGGCATTGTAAAAGTTTATTCACACTGTCAATAAAACAAATCTCCTTCAGGATATGATTGTTATAATGATGCAGAAGTGATGTGGCCTGTCTCGTGTCGAGCTTTGAGATAATATAGTATGTTTTGGTGAGTTACGTAACAGCCTCGGAGCAATATTTTGTAACAAAGAAAAAAACACAATGTTATTATAAAAGTGTAATTGAATTCAGCTTGTAAAAAAAATATGGTGACAAGATGTGACGCTGTGCTACGGCTGTGACTGAATAAACTGAATTAGAAGCCCATTCCCTCTGAGGTGAAGGTACAGTCAGTTCAAACGCTTTATACCAGGAAACACTAACTTGGAGAAAAATATTGGCAAACATAACAAAACGAATGGACTGCACTGTGTATGTACTTAAATGTATATTACGTAAGCCTTATATAATCCATACAAAGTTTTTCAAAGCTGTATGAACGTTTGTCATGTTATAAACATGTTATAGAACATAAACACACACCACGAGCTTGGACAGCTTTCCTTGGTATTTGAGAATTTATGCACAAACTATGTGTCCTATTTTCACTTAACCCTGTAAAGTGTTTATTGAACCTTCTGACAAATAGAAACCAAAAATTGTGTACTATTGATTTGCTTATAAGTTTTAATTTGTATCATTTTTGTTACATTGGGCATTTAAAACACCCATATAAAATACATTTTAAAAATGTAATATTTTGACTGTAAATATACCTAATTGTGTACTTTAGCCTTTTAATTGACTTACCTAAAAAGAGAAGAAGCCTTAAATACAACACATTCAAATGGATAAATTTGCATATAGTAAATGACATTCAGGTCCAAAAAATTAGAATATCATAAGGCCTTAGAGGTGTTTTGAGTCAATTATCTGATTATCATTAGTTTTCAGTCAATAAACAATAAACACTTGAAATATATCAGTCTGTGTGGAATGAATACATTATGAAAGTTTCACTTTTTGAATGGAATTACAGAAATAAATCAACTTTTTCATGATATTCTAATTTTTTGACGAGCACCTGTATATCATTATTTTATGGCCTACTGTATCAAATTTGATACACATGTTTTCAACACCGTTTTACTCTAAATCAGTTTGTGAAATATTGAGACGTTTTCATTGTATAAATGCTTTTGAAATATCAGCAGCAATCTGAAAGTTTTTCTTACCTCAAAATATTGAATTTTACAAAAATGTTTGGTAAAAACCGCTTGTGCCTGAACTGTTTCACTCTGGGGCATGGATTACTGCCCCCTGGTGGATGGACCTCTACATTACAAGTATCTGATTGTATACACTGAGTATGTAGAGGGCTCAAATGTGATGCGCGCCTTGCGGGAGCGGCAGTCAAGTGGGCAGCAGTCCCAGCAAAGAAGAAATCCAAGGGGAGACAACAAAACATGGCGGAGGCGATGCTAAGAAAAAAAGCGCACACCTGTTCCTCCTCCTCCAATGCTGCCGCAGCCAGTATGTATTAAACAGCGCAGCTAAAGATCAACTTCGTAGCATTTATTATGGAAGTCAAACAAAGCTGGCACGAGTGGAAACAAAAGTATGATCTGTCTTTATCACACGGTGATGAGGTGGAGCGACAGCGTACACAGGGCTGCAGGAGATCATTATGTCCGCAAAAAAGGCAAGTCTTTCATTTACAAACTGAGATAGAATGCATCATCGTGGAGCTGTGGATGTGAATGAGTAAGACTAGATTTAGCCCCAATCGAGGACCCTCGTGTGCACTCCAAAAATGTGCCAAAAATAACACAAACTATTAAATGAACTTTGCAGTCACAGCGATATACGAAAATGCTCATGTTATCATCACTATGTCCTCAATCTACACACACATCACATGAACAATACAGAGAAAAGTGTCACACACTGTGGACTAAACTCTTTTCACACACCCACTGTAGAGAGGTGAGGTGTGCAGTGTCATCAGCTGGACTCAGCAGACATAAACAGCTGACCACGGCTCAGCTGTAGAGTTGTCTGGGAGTGAAATTTGGTGAGGTCTGTGCACGAGTAATAAGTAGGTGCTTATAATCGAACCGCCTGGTGATAGTACACTTTATCAAAGGGTTAAACAGAGTATTAAAGAAAGATGACAAAACGTGCAGCCCTAGTTTTCTCTTTAATAGCTATATATCTAGATTATCGTTGATTTATTCCTGAGAGATATATCGATAATCACAGTATCGTCATATCGTGATATAATCATTATCATGAGCCTCGTATCGTGTATCATAATATCGCGAGGCACCCTGAGATTCCCACCCCTAGTTATCAATCACAACCTCGTGACCGTAAACATCTACAATATATCGCTTTTTATGCACTTTCTTATATTTTGTTCTATTTGACTACTAGATATATATTGTTTACCTATTGAACATAAGAGACCTTTTTAGCATTTTTATTTTTACCTGTTGGCACATTTTCTAACTATCTGCACCCCCCTGTGTGTCCTTAAGACCTGCTGTAACAAGTCAATTTCTCTAATGTGAGGAAAAAGAAGGTCTTATCTTAAAAAAGAGAATGCAAGTGGATTTATTTACAATTTACCGACGCGTTTCAACTCTAATAAATCCACTTGCATCCAGAGTGCCTCGGCTTTCTCTTTTTTGAATTCTGCCTGGCTTATGGTGCTTTCAGACCAAACGCGTGAAGCAAATAATTTACATGTTATCCCTATGTAAATGCGCGATGAGGCCCGTGGCGGCGCGATGGATGCGATTTGAGCGATTAGAGTGGGGCGAATGGCGCGATAGCGGAAATTTCGCCTCCATCGCCCTGCTCGCCCAAGTTGAAAATTTTCAACTTTTGTGTGAAATCGCGGCGCGTTAACCAATCAAACCGAGTCTAGCTGTAACGTGAAGTGAGGAGATGGGACTGCCAGGTAAAAGTTGTTTCTGTATTTTAACTTTACTATGTACTAAAACTAGGGTAGATCCAGCTGATAGCGTTTAGCGTTAGCTCATCACAAATGATGGGGAAATGCGCCACAAAGCTATTTTTCAACGAGTCTCTTGTTATTTCATGGCAAATTCTCTCTATAAAGTGACCTTTTCAAATGGAAATAGTGTACTTAGCTATATTTTATTGAACGTTGATTGATTTACTAACCGTAGACAGAAGGGCAGCCAGCGGGGGCGGAGAGCTGCTATCAATAGCAGCTCCAATGCCGGCTGGGTCAACAGCTCCTCAAATGGGGGAGAAACACAGAAATGCCGCTTGGGGGCCGCTGTCATCCAGGCGCTGTGTCTCTGGAGGATTTGCTGAACCCAGAGACCGAGCCTCTGCTGCTGTAGTTTGGCTTTCCTCAGTAAATAATGATCGCTGACTCGCTCAGAGTCCTCCATTTTGGCTTGACTGCAACAAGAAACAGCAGCAGGACACACAGCTCCGCCTAGTGATGACGCGTAGAGGCGATATCTGGGCGAAATTCGCTTTGCGAATGGAGCGACTTTTTTCAGGCGATGGAAGCGTGAAGTTTCAAATGACCAGGCGAATTTCGCCTTGTGTTTTGTGCGATTTGCCGCGTTTGGTCTGAATGCATTACAGTCTGATGAGCACCTGCATTGTGAGTTTGCTACTTTACCAGCACCACTTTACTTTAAGATCCAGTGAGCACGTTGACTCTTCTCTCTTAAGGTCTTATCTTATTTTATCCAACCACTTCCAATTAGTCACACTACAAGGTGGGCAAGTGTTTTGTCCAAGCATGGGATTGAACCGCAAACCTTCGGGACATCCACTCCACCATGTCGCCAGCTGATGTTTGGATCTAGACCTGGGAGAACAATATAAAATGTGGTCACATGTAAAGATCAGAACTCTGTTGACCAGTCCACCCTTGGGAAATCAAATTATATTGTCATAGGGTTAAGTAAGTAACCTTAAGTAGTTTCTGGGATGCAAACGTGTCTATGTTACAGGGCTCCACGTTGTAACAGTCCATACAGGAAGTCAGTGAACATCGTTTCTGGTTATTCTCTCAGTCAGGTATCAAGGTATCTGCTATAATGTCTATATAACACTGTTGTTTGGACCAAAAGGTCAAAGAGCTGCCAGTGTTGTAAAGCCATGGCGCCTGAAACTTAAGTGTGGCCAGCATTTTTTGTTTCATCTGCAACAGCACAACAGAGTGGGGAGACACTGAACACATTGGATCAATAAAAAAGAAATTATGGTCTGTAAGACGCTTGAAAACAGATGAAGAGGGTGATGATTTGATCAAAATAGGGATGCTTGGCTTGTGGTTACATGACAGCCTTTACAAGTGATGAGTTGGTATTAAAATGAACATGCAGCCTCTTTTATTAGTCAACATTATCTTTTCTCTTCTAGCCCACAATGCATTTTTTTTGTATCGAGTCACTGTCCCATCAAAACAAAATGATCTATTTTGTTATGTTCTAAAAGGGCCTCTTTCTTTACTGTCTTTTCCTTAATTACCAGTTTGTAGGATGAACTAAGCCAACTTGATGTGCCTGAAGACAAAAAGCTAATAAAAATGTAAAAGTACATCTGCATTGTTCTATATTCCATGCTCTGTCTACTGAAGCAAGAAAGCCCATATGCTTCAATGAGAAAGTCTATTTTACTGGGCCCTTGTGGCAACATTATAAAACGCATCCAAAGTCTATTGAAAGAATGTAAGGACAAATGTAACTTGAGGATAATCCCTCAATATGCACGTCAGCGGCCATAGTGTTGCTGCTTCATAAGAATGGTGAATTTGATTTATATTGATGGATGTGATTAAGTCCTAAACTGGAGGAGAGGAGGATGGCTCATGTTTGATGTTGAATTTGCTTTACAAGCCATGCATGAAGCTCAGGAAATGTTGGCAATTGGGCAGCGATGAAGTCATCATGTAGACCTTAAATGACCCTCTTCCAGCCAATTCAGAAACAGCACTAAGAAACGTGAGTGTACTTTTTGTAGCGAACTAAGCTCTCTCAGTCAAAACATCTACATGCCCTGGTCCGTTTTAGACGTTCTGCTCGGGAAGGCCATGAAGTAATGCATTGTGGGTGACCTAGGGAAGACATGGAAATGTACTGACTCAGCCCTCCTCTGACATATTGCAATTGTTAACTATAATCCTGGTTTAAACTGATGAAAGTGACGTTTGTTGTCGACGCAGGACATGCTGACAAGGCTCAAAATAATCCAATGAATTATTAGATTGAGAATTAAATTAGCAACCTTTTGTGTGCAGCTCTTTCGTGTTTACGGAGGGAGGAGATCTTGATCCGTATTTACACTGTAACCAAACTGGCTCCAGTCAAATAATGAAGTTTTGGGGAAAGGAATGATGACACCCATGATGAAACGTTTATTTTGTGTGGTAGCTAATTCAGCCACAGGGCCAGTGCCAAACCCAAATCCAAATCAAGAAACAAGAATGAATTTGTCAAAAACAGCGCAAAAAGTCAGATGATATATAATTTGTTTTGAAACTCACCGAAGCGACTAAATTCTATGAATGTGGAATTTTTACAGTGCGGGTGGGGAGCTGCTGACCTCGACTGGAGATGTTGTCGGGCGGTGGAAGGAATAGTTCCAGGATCTCCTCAATCCCACTGCCATGATGAGGAAGCAGAGACTGAGGACTCTGAACCAGACTCGTTCATCACCCAAGTGGAGGTCACCGAGGTGGATAGAAAGCTCCTCGGTGGTAAGGCTCCAGGGGTGGATGAGATCCGTCCTTAGTACCGTAAGTTTCTGGATATTGTAGGACTGTCTTGGCTGACACGTCTCTACAACATCGTGTGGCGGTCGGGGACAATGCCTCTGGATTGGCAGACCGGGGTGGTGGTCCCTATATTTAAGAAGGGGGACCGGAGGGTGTGTTCCAACTACAGGGGGATCACACTACTCAGCCTCCCCGGGAAGGGCAATTCCAGGGTACTGAGAGGAGAATCCATCCGATAGTCGAACCTCGGATTCAGGAGGAGCAGTGTGGTTTTCGTCCCAGTCGCGGCACACTGAACCAGCTCTATACCCTCTATCGGGTGCTCGAGGGTTCATGGGAGTTCACCTAAGAGAGTACGACTGCAGCAGGAGCATGGTTCACATTGCCAGCAGTAAGTCAGACCTGTTCCCGGTCCATGTTGGTCTCCCCCAGGGCTGTCCTTTGTCACTGGTCCTGTTCATTACTTTTATGGACAGGATTTCTAGGCGCAGTCAGGGGCCAGAGGGGGTTTGGTTTGGGAACCACATGATCTCATCTCTGCTGTTTGCAGATGATGTTGTTCTGTTGGCTTCATCAAACCAAGACCTTCAGCGTGCACTGGAGCGGTTTGCAGCCGAGTGTGAAGCGACTAGGATGAAGATCAGCACCTCCAAATCCAAGCTCATGGTTCTTGACCGGAAAAAGGTGGCCTGCCCACTCCGGGTCGGTGGAGTGTCCTTGCCTCAAGTGGAGGAGTTCAAATATCTCAGGATCATGTTCACGAGTGAGGGACAAATGGAGCGTGAGATTGACAGACGGATCGGTGCAGTGTCTGCAGTGATGCGGCCGTTGTATCGGACTGTTGTGGTGAAGAAGGAGTCAAAAGACAAAGCTCTCGATTTACTGGTCAATCTACGTTCCTACTCTCAACTATGGTCATGAGATTTGTGTCATGACCGAAAGGACAAGATCACGAATACAAGCAGTCGAATGAGTTTCCTCCGCAGGGTGGCTGGGCGCACCCTTAGAGGAGTTCAGTCACTCGGGAGGAGCTCGGAACAGAGCTGCTACTCCTTCACGTCAAAAGGAGCCAGCTGAGGTGAAGTTTGCTGACGGTGAGGATCTCAACCTCTGCTGAAACATAACTTTCAAAGTTCTTTGGATAAAGAGCAACATGTCCTATAGATGAAGACTGAAGATCCTTTTCCTACGATGAACTCCTGTACAACTGGGAACGTACACAGTCTTCATAATCTTTCTTTATTTTTTACACAGGCCAAACCTCCAATTTGAGTAATTCTGTTCATTTAGGTCATTTCTTCTATTGGAGTGCTCTGAAGTGTATTTCCTGGATTGAAGCATCATAAAAAGAACACAAAGCTGTCCTCCACATTTTAAAAGCCCATACTCCATCACTGAACCTAAGCGGGTCCATAATGGCGCCATGGCACCATTTGCTCATGTCATTGGCTGAAAGTTTTGTAATGTGTCATTCCCACTATTGCCTGCATATGGAGCTCCAGGTCATTAAAAATCAGTATCTCACTCATTGTTGTGAATTCTTTACATAGACATTCACATTTTTAAACATAAAATATCAACGCTCATGGTACCAGAAATTGTTATTAGACACAGGGCCATAAACTGGAGCATTCAGGTACTTGTAAGAATATACGATGCGATCATTTCCAAATTGTACCACACCTTCATTGTCCATGACGTTAGTGAGCAGCAGCAGGAAGCCTCCAGTTTGACAGAGCCAGTGCAATCCCAGACACAGCACCGCCCTCGTGCCACTTCCTGTGACCACGAGTGCCAACTGGTCCTAACCTCAGTCCTGCCACAAACTGATCACTTAACAAAACCTAAGGAGCAGCCTATGAAATGTGGGAACTGCCGGAATGCTACATTTAGGCCATTAAAGCGTATGTTTGCAATGCCTTTAACAGCTTGAGCTTAATGAACCTCAAGCCAAAGACACTTTACCAACACATGTATTTGAGGGATGAAAAGCACACGCCTGACCACATCCTTTTCCACTGGATGTGCTGTGAGATTCTGGGGCTGCAGGAGGAAGTTAGTGTTGTCTCTGAGGTGTGGACAAATGAGCACAGTAGAAGAGTGAGGAAATGTGTGATGCCAGCAGTCAGGAAAAGGATGTACCAGGCCCCATGTAGCAACCTTGACAGTGCTACACTGGCAACAAATAAATCTGATTCACATTAGCTCGGACAAGTCAAGTCAAGTCGGCCCAGTAAAGGTAGTAGACCGCAGTGAATGTTTCAATAAGAAGGGAAGAGAAGTGTTTCGATTAGGAAGTACCTTTACACATCCTACCCCCCAAGTACAGTTTGCACATGTACAGTTCTTTTGGCCATTTAGGTTAGTGGTTGTGCAAAACCATTTATTGTCAAAGAACTGAGTTTACTGTTGTGAAATCATAATGAAACAAAAAATACTCAAATGTCCCTGATCTAATGTTTACATGACCTTCAACAACTGCCAGGAAAACTGTTCAGGAGCAAAGAAAAACTCACTTCAGCTGAAATACAGGAATCTCTGACAAAATTGAACTCTCTGGAAAAAAAGATGCACAATATGTAAACTTTCGATCAGGGACATTTGGCTAGTTTCTAGTTGAAAAGCATCAACAATTTTGTCATCCATCATCATTCATATTATATGAAATGCATAAGTTTAAACTTATGAGCACTACTGTATCTTATAGAATGAAATACAATAACATAAGCTCTATTCCAGGGTACTGGAGAGGCGAATCCGTCTAATAGTTGAACCTCGGATTCAGGAGGAGCAGTGTGGTTTTCGTCCCGGTCGCGGCACACTGGACCAGCTCTATACCCTCCATCAGGTCCTCGAGGGTTCATGGGAGTTCGCCCAACCAGTCCACCTGTGTTTTGTGGACCTGGAGAAAGCGTTCGACCGTGTCCCTCGTGGTGTCCTTTGGGGGGTGCTAAGGGAGTATGGGGTTGGGGGCCCCCTACTAAGGGCCATATGTTCCCTGTACGACCGCAGCAGGAGCATGGTTCATTGCCGGCAGTAAGTCAGACCTGTTCCCGGTGCATGTTGGCCTCCCCCAGGGCTGTGCTTTGTCACCGGTCCTGTTCATTACTTTTATGGACAGGATTTCTAGGCGCAGTCAGGGGCCGGAGGGGATTTGGTTGGGAACCACAGGATTTCATTTCTGCTGTTTGCGGATGATGTGGTTCTATTGGCTTCATCAAATCAAGACATTCAGCGTGCACTGGAGCGGTTTGCAGTTGAGTGTGAAGCGACTGGGACCTCCAAATCCGAAGCCATGGTTCTCAATTGGAAAAAGGTGGCTTGCCCTCTTCAGGTCGGTGGAGTGTCCTTGCCTCAAGTGGAGGAGTTCAAGTATCTCTGGCTCATGTTCACAAGTGAGGGACGGATGGAGCGTGAGATTGACAGACGGATCGGTGCAGCGTGATGCTGCACTGATGTGATGGTGAAGAAGGAGTTGAGTCGAAAGACAAAACTCTCAATTTACAGTGGGTTGCATAAATATCTGCACCCCTTCAACTTTTTGACATTTTGCCATACTAGGGCCATAAACATACATGTTTTCAATTGAAATTTTATGTGAAAGACACACACTAAGGGACACACAATCATGAAGTGAAATGA
>OMNZ01075823.1:0-10446 GCA_900303255.1 Lesueurigobius sanzi
TCTGAGAGTTCAATAAGGGCAGAGTACAGGGCACTTTCCTGTAAGTTTGGTTAGTTAATATCAAACCAGGTCTAAACCAGGACTGAACTAGGTCTAAACCAGGACTAAACCAGGTCTAAACCAGGACTAAAACAGAACTAAACCAGGACTAAACCAGGTCTAAGCCAAGACTAAACCAGGTATAAACCGGGTCTAAACCAGAACTAAACCAGGTCTAAACCAGGACTAAAAGCAGGACTAAACCAGGACTAAACCAGGACTAAACCAAGTCTAAACCAGGTCTAATCCAGGTATAAACCGGGTCTAAACCAGGACTAAACCAGGTCTAAACCAAGACTAAACCAGGTATAAACCAGGTCTAAATCAGGACTAAACCAGGTCTAAACCAGGTCTAAATCAGGACTAAACCAGGTCTAAACCAGGACTAAACCAGGACTAAACCAGGACTAAATCAGGACTAAACCAGGTCTAAACCAGGACTAAATCAGGACTAAACCAGGTCTAAACCAGGACTAAATCAGGACTAAACCAGGTCTAAACCAGGACTAAACCAGGTCTAAATCAGGACTAAACCAGGTCTAAACCAGGACTAAATCAGGTATAAACCGGGTCTAAACCAGAACTAAACCAGGTCTAAACCAGGACTAAAAGAAGGACAAAACCAGGACTAAACCAGGCCTAAACCAGGTCTAAATCAGGACTAAACCGGGTCTAAACCAGGACTAAACCAGGTATAAACCAGGTCTAAATCAGGACTAAACCAGGTCTAAACCAGGACTAAATCAGGAATAAACCACGTCTAAACCAGGACTAAATCAGGACTAAACCAGGTCTAAACTGGGACTAAACCAGTTCATCACAGAGAGATCATTTTGAAAATAAAATACTTTTTTTTATTTATTTTTTTTATACAATTTTAAAATGTAGTGGAGGAGAAAGTTCAGATACAGGCTCCAACATGTAGTGAAGTAAACGTAAAAAGTATTCATCATGAAATGTACTTAAGTAAAGTAAATGTAATCTTTACTTCTTACTTGTACTTTGTTTCTTTCCACCACTGGTCTTGTTTTGTTTTTATTTGGCAATGTTTTTTGAATGGCAGGCTTCATTTTCTGCAGATACAGTCGAACATGAAGGGTCCGGAGCAGAGAGTCATAAAGTGTGAGAGGTTGTATTTTGAGTTCTCACGGTTGAAGAGGGCAGAGGCACTTTTGCAAATATATTAAGATTTATAATCACATTATGTCAGACGCTGACTGCAGCACTGTGGAGAATGGTGTGTGGGATGTTGCATTTGGGAGTTGTTTCCGAGGGTTTAAATTTACACCTGCAAGTACAAGAACAGAGAGAATTAAACAACTGTGTTATTCATTCTAAAGGGGAAAAAATGGTAGTAGTGTATTTAAAGGAGATAATCCATTACACTATTCAAGCATGCAGGCGAGAGGAACATGAAGATGTCTCTGGCACCGATTTGGAGCCAAGATTCTGTCAGTTAGCCCCAGGGCAGCTAATGAAAGGTTAGTGAAAGAATAAGGCAGTATACAGTGCTTTGAGTCTTAAAAAGCTCAATACAGTGTAAGGCCTCTGGTCTAACACGAGTAAGCTGCATTATCTGTAATTATAGTTGCTTTGTTAATGAGTGGTGATCTTTACTGCAAAAAGTGATCTAAAAACTGGGAAGATTTTCTTGAAATAAGTATTTTTCCCTGTGATTTGAGTAGGATAAGTAAAATTATCTGCCAATGGAAAAGGTGCGTGCCACTAGACACTTTCAACAATACAACAATGCAACAATTGGCTGCACGGTGGCAGAGTGGATAGTGCTCTTGCCTCACAGCGAGAAGGTCCTGGGTTCGATTCCCGACCTGTGCGGACTTTCTGTGTGGAGTTTGCATGTTTCTCCCCGTGTCTGGATGTGTTTCCTCCGGGTGTTCCAGTTTTTCCCATCAACCCAAAACATGCACATTAGGTTAATCCAGGTGATTCTGACCATGAGCCTGGCTTCACATCTGGAGACGGGTCCCCGGGCACTGCACTGCGGTCGCCAACTGCTCCTGACGAATTGCCCCAGTGGCATCAAGGGATGGGTCAAATGCAGAGGACAAATTTCCCTACGGGGACAATAAAGTGCACCTTCACCTTAACCTTAATATATCAATATCTCACCTCTGTGACCTGTGTTTTGAATAAGAGGGAGACAAGCTAAAGGTTATATTCACCCCTGCTGGAATGCTTACCTATGTGGCCGATCAAAAACAATCAAAAACTCTTGTATGGTATACTGAGAAGCGTGACAGGCTCAAACCGCGCATGTTTAATAAAACACGCAATATCTCCGTTTCTAGAAAAAAACATTGATTTTGATGAAAACCAGCCTCTGTTTAGCTTGGGATTTCTGAGGAACTGAGGCATGTAGAAATAAACGGTTTTCACCCACTGAGACCCGCTTAGAGTCTCACCATTCAAACGAGCCACCATAGTATGAGTCCATATAGCTATGAATACGCTGTGGTGCTACAAAAATAATCAAAAATGGTCTAGATTGCTGGCACTCAGCTAAGTTCCGAAAACAGAGTGACACTCAATGTGTAAGATAAGAAAATAATATATGCTCTTAAAATTGGATATGGAAATGGAATGCATAAGATGTTTTTTTCTTATTTTAAATGCAAAATACTTATTCTATTGGCAGAATGTTTACATGACAAGTCAGAATTACTCACATTAAGGTCAAATACTTAATTCCAGTTATTTAAAAATAATAAAGAGATAACTTTTTGCAGTGTTTATAATAACCATAATAGGGACAGTGGATGCTGATATCTATTTTATGTTATTATTATTTAAATCTGCTTGATTACTTTTTCAAAGATCTTTGTTCTGTTTCTGTGAGTAACAGTATACGATACTGTACTGCATACTCTCCCACTGTAATGTGGCCCAGAGCTGGTTTAAAGTCATACCTGCTCCACACTCACTAAAGCATCACTATTTTGCATGGAGTAATTGTAAGTCAATTTTCTCAACTTTCTGGAGCGTAAAATGAGCTGCACACAGATAAGAGGCAGAAGTGCATCGGAGCCTGGGCAGTATCTACCTACATCATTACAGATGTACAGTGAAAATCATGTCAAAATCCAACTGAGAGACACATGTGACTTGTGTGATGTGGGGGGATAATATTCTCTCAGTGCATTGCTCAATATACAGTTCATCCAACCATTTCTTTCCCATTTGTTAACGTGCCACTATTTAGATCTCCCCCAGTCCTCCAACTGACAAAGCTGCATGAATTAATGGAAAAATGGATTTACTAAACAGAAGATTAGAGGCTGATGGAGCGTGGCCTGCACAAAGACATTAATAAATGTGGAAGAAGCCAATATCTGACAAAAATGAATGAGTTCACAGCACATACAGACACTCGGTGAATTGTGCATTATTTGTGAATATAAATGCATGCTGTATTGTTGTGTGATGCTCCATAAATCAACATCAAACACAAAATGCGCTTCGCTTTGGGCTTCATTTTTGACATTCAGCTTTGAACTATATTACTTAAACCTATACTAAACCTAACTTTACAGTGATAAAAATGGGGTTGGATGTCACTGCAGTCTCTTTCATTTGGAAAAGATGTAATATGTGCTGGATAATTCTTTGCCCACAAGGTGTCTCTCTAATTCTAGCAAAATAGATGCTTCTCTGTATGTCCATTATATTCCCTTACATCCAGCGACGTGGTCCCTCAGTCCGTCACATAGTAGGGCTGGGTGATATGATGATAAAAATCGAATCGTGATCTGATCTCCATGACAATCTGCATCGTCATATCGTGATTCAGTGGTTTTTATGTTTTACGCAGCTCTAAGCTGAAATATTGACACTTTTCTCCACTCACTGCTGTCAGGATTAAACCAGACCAAAATCAGGAGAAAACTAGGTCTAAACCAGGTCTAAAATCAGACAATAACACGGACTGAATCTGGCTTAAACCAGGACTAAGCCAAGAAGAAAACTGGACTAAAGCAAAGACCAGGATCAGACTAAAAAGGACTAAACCAGGGACAGAATGAAACAATGATTACCCTGGACTAACCCAGGACTAAACCGTGACTAAACCAGGTCTAAACCCAAGGATTCAATCAGAAATAAAAAATAAAAAAAACTGGGTAAATCAGGTCTCAACCTGGAAAATATCACAGACTGTACCAGGATTAAACCAGGACTGAACCATGAGAGAAGCATGTCAAAACTCTGGTCTGAAACTTGGACTAAAACTTGGATTTAACCAAGACTAAACCACTACAACACCAGGTCTAGATTCAAGATTCAAGATTCTTTATTTGTCAAACCATGTGAATGGTTCGAAATTATGTTTCTCTCATCCTTGATTGTGGAGCGGGGGGAGGGGAAAGAGGGGAGGGAGGGAGGGGAGGGAGTTCAGCTTCCCGATGGCCCTGTGTACTAAAATCTAAAGGTAAAAAAGGTCTAAATCCAAGAAGAAGCAGATGGTTTTATCCATCCATCCATCTTCTTCCACTTATCCGTTGCCAGGTCGCGGGGGCTGCAGTCCAGTCCATGTCACATTGCACCAGTCCCTTATGGCTCCTCCTGCAGGTGGTGGGTCCGCTTCTCTGGGCGAGGTAACCAGCCTTGATGGTCTCTCATCATAAGGAGCTTCTGAACCGTCTGACCCGTCACCTATAGGACCTGTTTGCCCTGGGAGGCCCTACAGGAGCATAATGCCCCAGACAACAGAGGTCCTGGGATCATTCGGGTGCTCAAACCCCTCCACCACGAAAAGGTGACGGTTCAAAGAGGGGGTTTTAGTCGGCTTTAAAAGATAATTTACACATGAATCATGTAAAAATTAAAATCGTTATTTAAACTAAAGAAAATCGTGATGAGATTTTTTGGCCATATCGCCAAGCCCCATCACATAATGGAGGGAGAATCTCAATATTTTGGCACTGTGTTGCATTCTCTGTCCAGGCCACAGTGTCTCGAGCCAAATGGTCTTGAGGCATAACCGCTCCTGTCTGAAATTTTATCACTCAATAGAGCAGCCATCTGGCCCGTCTCCGAGGTGCAGCTACAGTCAACCAAAATAGCAGGCGTAGTAGAAAAGGTCAGGTGCATAGAATAGACGCGTGTGTAAAATGGCTCTCGGATGGCGCTGCAGTAACATTGTGACAGATTTAGTGCATGTCTACGCTGTCTGCAGGATTATCCGCGGGGCGCAATATGTGCCTTTTGTCTAAATGATGGCTTTAAAGGCTGGATCCCGGGCACCGTGTCCTTTATACTACTGGTAATTGCGGGTAACATTGTGAAATTGCTTTGGAGAGTTGAAGGAACTTAATGCCAAATCCACAAAAGCGTTGTATATTATGGGGCTACAGTGGCGCAGGTGGTAGAGAGGGTCGTCTCATGATTGGAAGGCAAGTCACTTGTAGCCTGGAAATCCAGACTCACCCACTTTCTCGCAAAGAGAGGCAGTGGGTGTGGCTTGCCAGGCTAAGACACTTCGCCCACCTTGCCTAATGCTTTGAGTAGAAAAGCTCTATTCAAAATGTAAAATAATTATACACAGAAGGCTATGATTTGCAAGGTGGGGGGTATGCAGGAATTTGTAAAAATGTATAAAAAAATATTGAAAAGAGATTATGGTGGTGTATTTTCGACTATTAAGGTCAAAGTAAAATACATTCAACATTTAACTGTAAAGAGTGCGATTTTGAGAGTATTTAAGTGTCTTTTACCTGATAAATTGGAGTTTTTGTCATTCACTTTCTAACTATTCAACAAAAACATTGAAGCAGGGGGTACTCTGAGCATAAACGAAAGGCCCAAGGGGTACGTGAGACAAAAAAGGTTGGGAACCACTGGTGCAGGTGATCATTTAATCCAATATTAATTTTGGCGTAAAATGTACTGATATTTGTTTTTTTACAGCACATTTTTTTTGTTTATGTTTATGATAAGAAAATAAGTAATTTCCTGTCCAAATGTCTTGCTCAGCTTGTGCGACGGGAAAAAAATGTTGTGTACTGTTTTTTTGTTGTTGTTGGTTGTTTGTTTTGGTCTGCTCCCCCTCCCTAGTTGTCAGTGGACATTTTGTGCCATGGATAAATGAAGTTCGGTTACAATATTGTTCTTTAGCCATTAAAATGTGTACTCTTGCTAAGCTAGAAATCACAGGTGACTTATACCATAATAATTGAATTTATGAAATAATTGCTGGTAAATAGCCTCTTAAAAAAAGATTTGACTTGACGCTGCGACACTAAGCCAAGGCCACAGAAAGTGTCACAAATCTGCAGGCTGCGTGTTTTCCTGCATCACAAATCCCCATGATTACCTGCCTCTCTGCTGTTGTGTGAGAATGATTTGTCGGGGCTTGATCAAGAGGGCTCAGTCACTCAAAAATGAATCTATCCTGGGCTCTCTTCCCTGGAAAGTAGTGAAAAACCCTGATCTATGGTGCTGCAGCAGGAATTGACCCTCATCGGATAAACCGCTCCAAATTGCCAGGCTGATATATAGCGGGGCCCTTGTTACCGCTCTGCCTCCCCCCTGTCAATTTTCCCTATTCCCCTCAAGGTCAGCTCCACTTGCGTTGGACAGAGCAGCAGCGCTCCTGCTCCAGCCCTCGGACACTTGCTCCAATCACACCTGAGACACGCTAATGACTACAACACCTTCCCATGCGGGCAAGGGTTAGAGGGGCCACAACATGTTGACAACACAAAATGGCTCCAAATAAAACACATAACAGGTTTAAAAACACTATAATCCGGTAGGAATTCTGACAGTTCTGTAAATTGCTAAAGTGGCATGGCAGGTCCACGCTGCAGGTTGACACCGACTGTGCAACAAATTACACAACTTGGCCTGTGTAATACTTGTTTAGTAATATTCACCTTGGACGTCTTATGCGTAGCCTATACACTGGAACCGTCAATACGCACACCGCACATAGAGTTGGTCGCTTGAGAATGTTGCAGGAGAAGCTACTGCTGTGGCACAATTCAGAGAAAACCTGTTTCTGAGGCCTACCCTGGACACCCCTGCCTAGCACTGTATTTCCCTTTCCCAAATAATGTCACAGAATTTTAAAATAATATCCAAGCAAAAATGCAAGAACCCAAGATTGAATCCAATCACATGCACCCCATAAGACTAAAATGTGCACTGCCAGTCAAAAGTTTGGACACACTTTTTGAGGCATTGTTTTATTCTTTATTTTCAACACGTATATTCCGGACTATAAGTCGCCCCAGAGTTTAAGTCGCACCAGCCAAAAAAAGTATAACGAAGGAGAAAAAAACATATAAGTCGCACTGGACTATAAGTCGCATTTTTGGGGGTAAATTTATTTTACAAAATCCAAGACCAAGAACAGACATTTCATCTTGAAAGGCAAGTAATAACAATAGAATAGAGAACAACAGGCTGAATAGCTGTGTGGTATATGCTAACGCAACGCATTAATGGTTATTCAGCTACATGAAGCATAAACAACAAACTGAATAGGTGTCTGGTATGATAATGTGACATGTCAATTAATTCACACTTGAGTCACATTTGAGTAAGTCACAGGACCAGCCAAACTATGACAAAAAGTGCAACTTATAATCCGGAAAATACGGTAGTTTCTCTGAAGGTATTACCTATGGAATTATATAGTAAACAAAGAAAGGTGAAATAACTCAAAACTGAAATGGTTTTCAGCAGTCTGTGAAGTGAAAACCATTTCTGCCGACTACAACGTGAAGCTCGTTGAGAAAATGACAAAAGTGTGCAAAGCAGTGATCAAAGCAAAGGGTGGCTATTTTGAAGAATCTATTTCACCTTTTTTAGATACAACGTATTCCCATATATGTTCATTCAAAGTGTATTTCCTTTAGTAAGAATCTACAATGTAAATAGTATTGAAAATATAAAACACATAAAAACGCTGTCCAAACGTTTGACTGGTAGTGTAAGTAAAATCTAACAAAATCTAACAGAGAAACATCGCTTTCTAATTAATATACAGTAGTACATCGAGTTCATGGAATGTTCTAAATTCACTGTTACCACGCAAATTCGCCATATTTGTGGGTAGTAGAAAACATAGTGCATAAACTAGTGGAGAAAATAGCAGTGGAACATCTCTGTTAGCTGCCGAGTCACTACTGATAAATCTAACACACTGTAATGTCAAAACGCTTTTATGTGATAAACGATACCACCTTCTAAAAACTCCATTAGTTTATTCTGGAAAGGTATGCTGAAAAGCCCATTATGCTTTACAATATGACAATTCTACATGTAGACAATAAATACATGTGATCGTCTCCAACAGTAGACCTGTGCTCAGACAGAACTGACAGTTGAACATCTGTAAGATTATGGCTCTGGCACTGCTGCGTATGACAGGACTAAAAGAGAACATTGATCGAAGGATGAGGACAAAAAGAAAGAAAGAAAAAAACGGTAACACTTTAGATTACAGCTCGCAGTTCCACGTGCAGGTACATGTACCGGTAAGTGCATGTGTAGTTACACTTTAGTTACGACGCACATTACGTATTGGGTCATTGCCCCTTTTTTCCCCTTTGTTCAACATTACTTTTATCTTTAACTTTGTTTCTTGTAGTTCCATGTAATAGCTTCTCACTTTAGATTACAGCCCACGCTTATGTGTAGTTCATTAGCTACGATGTACACACATTAGTTATTGGGTACATCTTTATTACACCATATACTTGTACACCGTTACACCTTTGTTATTCCTTTAATGTGTAATTATCTATACTCATGTTACTTTTTTTTTTTACCTGTACCTACAAATGGTTCTATGGGCTGTAATCTAAAGTGTTACCAAAAAAAACTTACAGTAACTTGAGTTTCTTGGTGAATTGTGCTCATACAGTGACAGGAAATGTGGCACTGTTTAGCGGCAACAATAGCATAAACCATTCTGGACAGTTTGCATTCCTTTACTTATTTGTGTGGAGTAGATTTTTATGTGAAAGCTACAGCTCGTAGTAATTCATGGCGGACAAATGCCTATAAATACTGGAATACAGGAAGCAGCTCAAAAGGAACTTTGATGGCGGCTCATTTGTTCCTGCCTTGATGTAACTATGCATCTATTGCAGGGGTCCTCACATCATTTCCTAAAATTTGTCTTGGCCCAACAATGGGACCCCTGTGATGTCGGAACATATGCGCTTTATCTGTTTACACAGCAAACCGCTCTGCTGCCTCTTTTATGTTCCTACAAGTGCGGCTGCCCTTTAAAATCCACACAAAGACAAGAGAAAGGGATGTACTGAATAACTGTAATTTGACTTTATTATGTTTGCTTGATCATAGAGTTGGTGCATTCATTGTCTGGGAAAAGAGGGCTGTTTTAGATTTGTATGTATTGATAGCCAACAGGACAATTGGAGTGGGAGGAAATCAGTTAAAACAGATGAAGCTGGAGCACAAAGACTGTGCAGAAAGAACCAGAAAAAAGTCGAAACAAAATGCTATGATAGACAATCTATATAGGCTACACCCTTTGTTTTCAATCTGAAGTACCGACCAGATGGAGTTTGTGCTGTTTGGTAACACTTTCAGTTGTTTATGTCATGTTGTGCTGGTGCATTATCCAGGTTCTCTGTTTATTTATTACACCCTCAATATATGTAGTTCTTTCTTCATTGAATTGAACTGTGGAAAGCAAAATGGATACACCTGTTATCAAGTCCAACATATGAAGCTGAAGCGCAAAATAAACCTGGAAGACTAATTACAGCACCACCTACATCAAGCCAATGAGAGCGTCTACAAGGGCCGCTCCTCTTCCTCAGCCTATCAGCACAGAGCTCACCTTCAACGCGGCCAATCATCTACACAGTCTTACAGTTTTTCCCAGTCGCTTTGGCACATTTCTCAGATCAGAACAAACATTTTCAAATCTGCAAATGATTAAGTTGTTTTTTCACATCACAAAGTAATTTTCTTGTTGCTTTTTGCAGATAGCAAATGCTTAGGAACATACATTCAAATGAGTTTGTACAATTTTCAGGCGTATTTACACTTTCTCTCAATTTCTCTCAGACCCATTCAGACATATTGCTTCATTGTTTTAGACATAGTCACCAAAATGGTTAGACCAATTGTCGTAACTGATCAATCATGATATTTTCCACACTCATGGCAGGAGTTTTACAAGATCAGTCTGAATGAAAACTCTTATAAATACACTGGGAAAAAAACACAGTGCAACATATAACGAGCAATGAAATTATTGTTGAAACCAGAAGCAGGAGAAGGCTCTCAGACGGCTCTGTCCTCTGACAGTGGCCCCAAAGCTACTCAAACATTACAGTCCATTTGTAGTCACTGTGACTTAACTAAATACAGTTTATGTGTGTGTCAAAACAAAACACAAAGTGAAAT
>OMNZ01075831.1:0-10238 GCA_900303255.1 Lesueurigobius sanzi
TTTGTCTCTCATAGTTGAAGTGTACCTATGATGGAAATTACAGGCCTCTCTCATCTTTTTAAGTGGGAGAACTTGAACAATTGGCGGCTGACTAAATACTTTTTTTCCCCACTGTAATTGGTGTAATGGCTTTTTAGGGCATTTTAACACATTGAATGCCAAAATCACAACATTGCACGCCTTGTGTGTGATTTTGGGAGCTCTGTGATGAACAGAACTGAAATAAATGACGGTAAAAACTCTAGTATGGTATACTGTCATGTAATAGATCTTCATATGGATTGAATCAATTCTACAGCAGTAGAAATGTGGTTGTTTTGTAGCCATCCCGTCACCCACTTGGGGGTTTGTGAACAGTAAAACTATATTTACCTTTGATCCAGAAATGTAAGTATCAGAAGCGTGACAGGCTCAAACGGCGCATGTTTCATAAAACACGCAAAATCTCAGTTTCTAGCAAAAAGCTAGCCTCTGTTTAGCTTTGGATTCCGAGGCATGTAGAAATAAACGGTTTTCACCCACTGAGAGCTTAGAGTCTCACCTTTCAAATGAGCCAAAGTGTCCATCGCTATAACATAGAATACGCTGTGGTGCTACAAAAATCATCAAAAATGGTGTTGATTGCTGACACTCTACGGCTAAGTTCCGAAAACAGCGTGGCACTCAATGTGTTAATGCCCTGCAGAAACCTGAGAACGTACAAACTTTCACCTGCAAAAAAATGACTAAATCTAAAAGTAAGGTTTAATTATTGCACTCATGTAACGTTTCTCCTTAGAATTGTACGGAACATTTGAAAGCTTTTTGCCCACCCACTGATACTAAATGTTGCCTTTTTTTACATAATAGTTTGAAGAATTTGTATACATCTCTCCCCTCATTTATCCCCAAAATGATCTGAACGTTTCTTTCAGTACAATCCAATTTATTCAAAAACGGTATTAAATATCCAACATCCCCTCTGAAAAAGGTAACTAAAATGTCACAAAATAAGCATTTAAACTGGCTATTTTTTACACATAAAATGTCTTATTTATATAAAAATAAAATAAACCTTGCAATACATTTTTATCTTCTATTTATGTCAGCAATCTACAGTGTTTCATATTGTCATTTCAAAATGTTTTTTTTTTTTTCTCCTTTCTTTCCCTGTTGCAACAATAATTCATTTTCTTTAAACAAAACATTGTCAAGTGCAGGATATACTCCAACTTAAAAAGTCAAAATGTGGTATCTAAAAATCATAATTTGTCACAATATTAAACAAATCAGACGCTGCAGGTGAATAGCGAAAAAATGTAAATTGAGTGATATCAATTTGAAACTTTTGCCGTTTATTACTGATAGAAAACTTCCAATAATTTTTTTCCTCATATTTGTCATTTTGTTTTCGTATAAAAGTTAGGTAAGTTATGCATAAATAATTATAAAACTGATAAAATTGCCTATATTTCTGGCGACGGAATGTAAATAATGGAGAGAACCAGGTTTAAATGCTTTTATTTTGTCCATATATTAGTGAAAAAGATTTGTTCAAAGACTTTTTGATCAAATTTCACCTTGTTATTTGGTTTCAAAACGCAATAATTCAAACTAGGAATGAGAACAAACCTTCAAAATATAGCTACTAAAGTGGAAATGTTGTCGCCAAAATGTAAGATAAATGCATTTTGAGAAAATGGTCCTTGAATTCACAATTCCCCATACTGCTCTACGGAGAAACGTTGAGTGCAATAATTACACTCTTTATTGTAAAGATTAGGACATGTATTTGTTTTCCAGGTGAAAGTTTATGTTAAGAGACCAAAACATGAACATTTGAATAACTGAGTTTAGCCTGCAGTGCCTCATCTTAAAATTTGTTTTTTAAATATTGATTCAATAGATAGAGGGGAGCAAAGGTTAACGCCCCCTTTTAGGTGAAACCAGAGGCTGTATCCATTGAGATGAATGTAGAAACATCGACTGAGATCTTCACATTTAGAGAAACAAATGAAGAGATTTTTAGCTGTAGAAGATTCACAGAGAGGACAGTTAATGTTCTAAAGTGGCTAAAGTTGGCAGGAAGTTAGCATGTTCGGACTTCAATATAAAGTGTTTAGCCGTTCATAGTGACTTAACTTGATCAAATCCAAGATCAAATTCAAATGCCCATATACCGGTAACAGTAATTTTGCAGCTTCTTATATTTCAATATTGCTTAGTTTTTGACCTAACACTTTATATTGAAGTCCGAACATGCCAACTTCCTGCTAACTTTAGCCCACATTAAAACATTAACTGTCCGCTCTGTAAATCTTCTACAAAAACAAATCTCTTCAATTGCTTCTCTTTAATATTAGACAAATATATAAAATGCATCAAAAGTTATTTTCAGACATAAATGTGGAGATCTCAGTCGATGTTTCCACATTCATCTCAATGGACGCAGTCTGAGCCTCTGGTGTCACGAAAGGGGGCGTTAACCTTTTCATTGCTCCCCTCTTTACAGTCGGCAAGGCGTCATACTGGGGGGCGTGGCCTAGTGAGGGGGATGGATGCTTGTTAAGGGAATCACTATTTTTCACTCTTTTGGGGTATTTTCTGGCAGACTAAAAGCATATTTACCACAAACAAATACAGTTGAGTCAAATAGGGTCCTTATGAATGTTCTGACAATCTTACATTAATAAACTAGCAGATTGTCCAGTAGAAGTGAAAAGCCGGCACTCGAAGTTAGCCGCTAGCATGTAGCATGAAGCTATTATGGTGAATTTTTGTTCCTCTTCATGTCTCTATCATTATTAGGTAGAAAACACATCAGTAAAGTAGTTGTTAAAAGTAGTGGTGTGGCAGTTTGTTGAAAGTTGATGTTGGTGTTTTGTTTTCCTGCTCACTGTAGCTTCCAACGTGACAAACGTTTGTGGACGTTCCCAAAGGTGCCGTCTCTATCGATAGTTTTTCTGTGATGTACAGCGCTATACAAATTGAAGGCATCATTATTATGTTGTGCGGCCAGAGTCAAGTTCTGAAAGCACTGCCCAGTCCCAGGACGTCTAACACAGGTCACGCTCAGGGGCCCACAGGTCACGCTCAGGGGCCCACTCTCCAATCAATTACTAATATATGGTTTAATTATCATCAATGAGGTATTTTAAACATTAGATTTAAATATTTGTGATTTCCTTTGTAAATAAGAAGAATAAAAAATAAAGCTCCATTTTGGTGGAAAAAGCTGTTCATGGTCATCCCCAGAGTAACATAAATATCTCTAACATGTAACTTAATGGCACTAAACTAATAATAGAAATATTCCAGGGCATAAAGTAGAAGTAGTTTTGACCTAAAGTAATTTCTCCCAAACCTGGTGTATTTGCCTTGTTCAGTGTGCTTAGACAGTGTACAACTTTTGTAGAAGAGTTTTTGTGTCGTCACATTGTGGATTTTAAAAGTCTTAGAATTTTACGCTTTGAATTTTTTTGTCTCCAAACTTCAGACACTAAATTCTCTATACAGTGTTTTACATTCAAAGTTAAAACTTCACCTTAAATATTCACTTTATTTTTTTCAACACATCAAATACACCAGACTGAATTCAAAAGTAAAAATATTCAAATAGAAAAATCTGCCCTTAAAATATTCAATGTAAAAAAAAGTAAGTTTTTAAATTCAACAGAAGAGAGTGAAATTTGCAATGAAAAATTCACAGTAAAATTCCTGGACATCAAGACCAGAGCAATCGATGCTGAGACTGAAAAGGAGAGACGCAAGATGTTTTCTATTGGCCGATGTCTTTTGTGGGCGGGATTAACAAATGCGGAAGGCGGAGTTCAGGCGGCACGGTAGCGCAGCGGTTGGCGCTTGCGCTTCACAGCTAGGTCCCTGGTTCGATCCCGGGCGGCCTTTCTGTGTGGAGTTTGCATGTTCTCCTCATGTCTGGATGGGTTTCCTCCATCAACCTAAAACATGCACATTAGGTTAATCCTCCTGCCAGGTGATTCTAGACCGTGCTCCTTGACAGATTGCCCCAGAGGCATCGAAGGATGGGTCAAATGCAGAGGACAAATTTCCCTACGGGGACAATAAAGATGGTCTTTCATTCTTTTCTTTCTCTTTCTTTGACGAGTCAAATCTGAACATTGATTTTCACTGTTCTGTTTCCTGGTGAACCAAAGGTTAGTTTTGACTCTGGATCGATTGCTCAGGTCTTTATGTTTAGGAAGTTTATTGTGAAATTTTCACCGCAAATTTAAGACTTCTTCTGTTGAATGTAAGAACTTGAAATTTTTTTTATTCAAATATTTTAAGGGCGAATTTTTCTATTAGAATTCTTTTTTACATCAAATATTACACTGTGAATTTAAAAAATAAAGCAAATATTTAAAAGGTGAAATTTTAATTTTGAATGTAAAACACTGAACTGAAAATTTAGTGACTGAAGTTTGGAGACATAAAAAACATTCTTAGACATTTAAAATTCACAATGTGATGACAAAAAATATTCCATAAACGTTCCTCTTCAGAGATGGAGTTCTAAAAAAAAAAAAGAAACTAGATGTAAAGGATGTTGTCTGAGCGGAGTTTGCATATTCTCACTGCACTGCAAAATGTCTCTGAAAGTACCACTTTCTCAAGTGATACACACAATTTACACTTCTGTGTAAATCACAGAAGATTTACACAGAAGTAACAATCTTCTGTGTAAATCTATAGAAAAATGTTGAATCAGTGCAATAATTAAACACCTTAATGTGAAGATCTGGCAACTTATTTATTTACAGGTGAAAGGTTATGTTTAGTTACTGAAAATATTGACTTTTGCCTTAAGAGCTGCTGTAACAAGTGGATTTCTCCACCGCGAGGCAGGTCTTTCTATATCTTTAGTTTCATTTTAGTCAGTGAAACTATTACTTTGACTAAAATGACATAACATTGTGCAGCCCCAAAACGGCCATGGGGAAATCCAAACACAGGGAGAGAACGCACAAAACTCCGCACCAAGTCTTGGGAATCGAACCTGGGACCTTCTCACTTAGAGACGACAGAGCGACAACCTCTTCTAAAATGAACCGGTCTGGTCACAAGTGCAGTCCAACAACGTAAAAACAAAACAAAAGATCCACAACTTTTTGCCCTGAACTTCAAGTCACGATGAATGACTTTCTTTGACACTTTTTTTTTTGTTTTCAGCATGTAAACGATCTGTAAACTTTTGAGATAATTATAATAAATCTGTTTTTTCCTCCTATATAAATATGTAAATACCATTTCATACATAGAGATTAAAACTGTAGTAGCTCGTTGCATCAGTTATTAAATGTACATTGGAATAAGATTATTGCCTTAAAATAAGTAACTTTGTACAGTGTAGTGAGCTATAAATATTTAAAGCGGCGGGACTGGGCGTGGCTTCAGAGAGGGGTATTTAAGGGTCAGTTTGGGGTACATTTGGGGGTACAGTCCTGCTCTGTTTATGGCCGTCGAGTCTGACCCGGACGCTGTTGGAAACATCACAAGCTGAGGTAACAAAGAGTCGTCCTGTGGAGAGACAAAAACACATGGAGCTCTGGTTATCAGCTGACAAAAGTTAAGGTAAAAGTAAAGGCTTAAGCAAGGTCAAGGTCAAATGTATTTATAAAGCACATTTACAAACAGCAGGTACTGCCCAAAAGTGCTGTACAGGTTCATAAGAATAAAAATCCACACTTAATACAAATAGGAAAAATAGAATAAACATAAGAAAATGTTCAGCTCAGCTGGTGCCAAAGGCCTGTGCAGTGTGTCTTCAGCAAACATTTGAAATGCTCCAAAGAAGTGGCAGTTCTAATGTGCGCGAGTTTGGGGGGAATTATCTCCAATATGCCTGGACTCTGACAGCCGTTTTGACTGGAGCATCAGCGCTAACAGTCAAGCTAATATTAGCATTTGATCTGTTGTACAAAAACAACAGGCCACAGAAAGGTTTTATACAGTCACTGACCAATGATACTAATGATACCAATGATACTGACCAATGGTCTAAATCACTGGTTCTCAAACAGTGGGTCGGGACCCAAAGGTGGTTTGCGTGAGATTGTTTTTGGGTTGCGTTGAAATTGCATACTAAAAGCAGCGTCTGGACACAGCTCATCTGATTAATGACAAAGAAAACTGCTGCTGTGTTCTCCACACACACAGGCTCTCTTTATACCATGCCCATGTGCTATTGCACAAATTTGATCTACAAACTGTTCACACGTTTATTCGTAATGAGAAATGCAGCTACGACCCATGTGCGCGCTCTCTCTCTCTCTCTCTCTCTCTCCCTCGCTCACCCTCTTTGCGTCTCAGCGCTCCTCGGTGGAGTCTTCGTGTTTGCGATGATAAAAGGTGTGTGGTATTTATGAACACTTTTGCCGTTTTGTCCCATCGGTCAGTGACTGTATAAAACCTTTCCGTGGCCTGTTGTTTTTGTACAACAGATCAAATGCTAACTTTAGCTTGACTGTTAGTGCTGATGCTTCAGTCAAAACAGCTGTCAGAGTCCAGTCGCTTTTCTCATTACATATTGGAGATAATTCCCCCAAACTCGCGCTAAAAGTGGACGGTATCTACAACCATGATCTGCTGCGTCTGAGAGCTGCTTCTGTCTGAAGAGCAGTACTGTCAACATTGTAATAGGCTAATGCTTTTGATATGAATATGAAGCTAAAGACGCACATGTAAATGATCCAAAAACACTGACACTGAATACAAAGAGGGCCTGTTTAATTATATTACGATTATATGTAGTATGCCTTGCTCAAAGGGGAGGGGAGGTGGGTCGCGAGAGATCACCAATGAAAAAAAGTGGGCGCATCCATAAGTGCGGGGCCAAAGGCCCAGTGAATTTTCATGCTGGTAAAGGCGGTGTGAAAACGAATGTTGTTCTCTTTAAGCAGTTTTTTAATGGCGTTATATTCTTTGCGTCTCCTGACTACCTCTGCTGGATAATCACGAAACCAATGAGTTTGGAGCCCACCTTGATTTTCATCTTCTAAGCCTCTTTCAGGACCATTTCTTTGGTGGAATAATCTCAAAAATTTACGACAATGGATCTCGGGGGTGGGTCCAGCGGGGGTTTACCGGTGAAGGGCCGATATGCACGTTGGATACTCAGGTCCGAGTCCTCCAGCAGCTGCAGCTGGGCTTTCAAGAAGGAATCTATGAATTGCGGTGCAGAGCCCCTTTCAATCCCCTCTGGGAGTCCGAATATACGGATATTATTTCTTCGCGATCTTGTTTCCAAGTTGATCCCCTTTCATTGGAGGGCTGTGCTCCTCCCGAGCTGTATTCAGTGCCCCAGTCACTTCCTTGGCCCAAATCTCCAGCCGGGAGACTTTAGACTCTACTTCCGCCACACGAACCGCCAGGCTCTGCAGGTCCTCGGTGAACTTGTCCAGCTTGCTGTATATTTTGTCGAAGTGGCCGCCTATTTCTTGCTTCAGCATGGTGAGATCCGCCCGCATTTCTGCTTTTAGCTTAGCCATAGCTTGTAGTATCGGAGAGTCGCTGTTCGCTGCTAAGTAATGTCTAACGTTAGTTGGGCTCGCTGGGGATTAGCTTTGGTAGCTTTTCTGGTGAGTCTAGACATGTTTCTCCCCTTATTTTGTCGGATATGAATTATGTCTTCTTCGGGTGCTGAGCATGTAAATCACAGCCGCAGATATCGAGTTTGGAGGGGATAACAAAGGGAAAGTTTAGAGAGCTATTCTGTGCGTGGTTACTCCACCGCCATCTTGATTCGAGTCCTATTGAGGATTCTTTTTACATGCAGTGTGTGTTGGCTAAAAGTACAAAGTAGACAAAGACAAAGTAGGCACAAACGCTCATTTCTCGTGCACAAACTAATGAGACAATTTTAGAGTGAATAGGACCGAATGGGGGGCTAACTTCGCACAGGACTAGATCATCTTTTACTGAGTGAAGTAAAAATATCTTTCACAAACGCTTTATTCCTACATGTCGGCGCCGGCTGCCTCAGGGCAGCAGCACGAGCAGGTGACTGAGGCCCCGCCCACTGGAGGACAGTCACAGAATGAAACTTCTTGCTCTAGTTTATTGGTATGTGATTGTTTTGACCATTCAAACATCAATAACAGGATGTGAAAATAATCAAAGCACCATACGTCTGTTTGAAACTTCTATTGCACACATTGGCCTCCACGCTTAGTGCTTTAGTCGCATTTAGGGATGGGTACCGAAACCCGGTTTCATAACGGCCCCGGGGCCACGTGAGCCGGTCCACCTGGACCTATAAGCTTCAGCCTAAACGGTCCTCTCATCGGTGCTGAGAAGTCGCGCAAATGCCACGCTCTGAAATCAGCGCTTTAAAAAGGCTCTCTCCCTCTCATCGATACATTCTCCGCATCTGATCTGCCCCGCAGCGTCTCCCCTCTCTCCCCGTGTGCTCTGACTGAGACACCGGTGCTCTGACGCTAAACCTCTGGGTAATTGTTCCCCCACAGCGCTGTTTGAGCAAACTAAAAAACTTTCAGGATGAGTCCATTTCTCCGCAAAACTGAACGCGGTGGCGTGCACACGCTCAAATGCGCCGTGCTCACGTTTTCCTGCCAGTGCGATTCAGTCAAAATACGAGTGACAAGTTAACGTGGAGTAAGTGTGGCTCTAGTTTAATTTACAGCAATAAGTTCAGTTAAGCCACGCCCCCTACAGCCAAATATAACCTACAGCCTGTGAATAATATAACCAAGTCTGTGATTAAAAACACTAAATACAAGGAAAGAAAATCTTTAATCTTTATTTATTTATTATACATCTTGGTTTTTAGTTGTACTTTACCTTATAATGTTTGTGCTAAACCTGTTTTGGAAATAAATCAAACGTAGAGCAAGAAAAAATATATTTCTTGCATTTAAAGTACCGATAAGAGTACCGTTAAAGTACCGGATCGATAAGGAGTATCGATAAGAGTAGTAGTATTGATAACGAAACCCATCCCTAGTCGCATTTATGAGAAAGTGCAATGACATTGTTTGTCCACAAGATGTCAGTGTCTATACAGATGAAGCAGCTTTGAAGCTTCGAGCTTTTAGAAACAATTTTGCAAGAAAAGCCTGGAAGTGTCACTCGACTCGCCCATCACTACCTAAACCAGAACAAAGACAAAGGCTAATCCTGGACTGCAGCAGACCATGGATCACATGGACCCCAGTTTGAGAACCCCAGTGTCCAACTCAGAAACATTCACCTGTTGAGTCAGTATCATGTGGCATTGGAGTTCACTGCCTTGGATCCATCTGAGTTGGCGTTGCTCTGTTCCTTCACAACGGGAACTGAAAAGAGAAGAAAACAGACTTTTCATCAGCTCCTGAACGCAACCCAGGTGGTTAACTGCTCAGTGCGGTGTGTTCAGGTGAGTTACAGGCTTCTACAGTGAGCACCAAGTCAAATTTAACATAATTACTATGTAAAATACTATTTACATGCATACAGTTTTTACAGAGGAATGAAGGGAGATTTCAACATTCGACAGATCAGGAGGCTTCAATCATGACTGGACTGGGTTGATCAACCCAGTCCAGTCGATGAGCCTCAGTACGATGAACATTTCCTGGACGACAGAGAGCCTTCACAAACACAATAAGTAACTTTTGAGACAAAAGTTCTATATAATTTCAGCCAAAACAGCAGAGGAATACTTTTTAGATCTTATTTTTTGCATTTTCAGTTGTTTTAAAAGTTGTAAAAAAAAATAGTCAAACAATATTATTATTTTCAAAGAAATTTGGATTTCATGCCACTTTTTTTTTTTTTCATCCATCCATTTTCTTCCGCTTTATCCGGCGTCGGGTCGCGGAGGCAACAGTCCGAGCAGAGATGCCCAGACTTCCCGATCCGCGCACACCTCATCCAGCTCTTCCTGGAGGATCCCAAGGCGTTCCCAGGCCAGCTGAAAGACATTGTCTTTTCAGCGTGTCCTGGCTCTTCCCCGGGGCCTCCTCCCAGTGGGACGTGCCTGGAACACCTCTCGAGGGAGGCGACCAGGAGGCATCCGAAACAGATGCCCGAGCCACCTCAGCTGGCTCCTTTCGACGTGGAGGAGTAGCGGCTCTGTTCAGAGCTCCTCCCGGGTGACTGAGCTCCTCACCCTATCTCTAAGGGTGCGCCCAGCCACCCTGCGGGAGGAAACTCATTTCACCCGCTTGTATCCGCCATCTTGTCCTTTCGGTCATGACCCAAATCTCATGACCATAGGTGAGAGCAGGAACGTAGATCGA
>OMNZ01075880.1:9756-31250 GCA_900303255.1 Lesueurigobius sanzi
AAGGTTTAAACCTCTCTTTAAATCAACCAAATTGAATTTTGGACTGCGCTGGCCCCCGATCTGTGGCCCTCCATGCCATACCCACTTCAATATGTGGCCCTCGATGAAAAAAGTTTGGACACCCCTGCTGTGAGTACTACTTGTTACAAATTACTTTTTGTTTGTTTTTTATCATTCTGTTAAATGTACCTTTCGTATTCCTTTTAAGGTGCATTATGTAACTTTTTATGTGACCCCCGTCCCAACCGTGCATCAGTATCAGTTTTTGGGTTTCTGGTAAACCACTGAGCCACTAAAAGGTCAAATACGATCAAATCAAGTTTTGTTTTTTGTTTCACATAAAAAGTTACATACACCTTTAAATTCCAACTTTATTCTCCATTTTATATCATGTATTTGGGTACCAGCAGACAGTGAGCTGGGTCATAACAATATAAAATACAAAAAATGTCATATTGACAAAGATGGTACACACCAGCTGCAGATGCATTCCATTGCTCTCAATCATAGCTGTGCAGTTTAGAATATTCTCTTTTAAAACTAAAAACTGAATTCCATTAATTGCCCACACTCCAGAAAAGCACAGCCTCTATTAAAGCCTGAGTGTAGATATTTTCAAGTAAAAGAAAAGGAAAAATAATGAATCAGACTTCAACTTATCATAAGAATAACCATGGGTACTAATACTACCTGAACCCACCCTATGTTACTCTAAATTGCATGTAGTCACATACTGCATATTACTAAATTAAAAACTTGATATATAAAACTTGATTAAAAACTTGATATATAAAATAAATGAAGAATTCCAATAAACTACATAATAAATATACAATAGTTACATAGTAATCCAATCCAATCAACTTGATGACACCTTTATTTGTATATACAACTATTGTACACATAAAAACACAATTTATTTGCATTCCGGGAAAATATGATGCAATCTCCATGTTTTTGGTTAAGTGAGTTTCACAGAATTGGCCTTTTGGCAAAGTAAACAATAACACAAACCTTAAAATAAACATTCAAACACCCGGTCACTGTTAAAGCTCTTCAGCTGAGTTCATTTTCCCCCGTTACAAACAGCGTCATGTCTTCTATTGGTGAGTAATAGTCGTATAAAGCAAACAATGTGTCCTCCTTGTGTTTCTACAGTCATTCTGCTCCATAATGAGGACCACAAAGAAAATCATGTTGCTATAGTTACACAGCTGGCGGCTCTCGAAATCAAATGATAAACAGCTTAAAAGAAACGTAAAAACAAATGTAAGATTTATGGCTGACGGTGTTGCATTTGTCATATAGTTATAAGATTTTAAAAGCAAACTTAATCAAACCAAAACTTTACGCTCCAGTCTATAAGATACAAATGTTGAAAGGAAGTGCCAAAATGTCAAATAAACAATTGCTTAAGTTGCACATTCATTTGCACTGTAAAAAAGTCCAGCATTGTTGAATCATTTTTATTACTGTCCACATCGTCTGGCAATAATCCTCTCCAGATCGTGGCTGGATGTCTCTGCGCTTCGAAATGAAAACAATGAGGTGATCATAATGTATTTACAAAACAGTTATTTATAAGAAAATGTAGTTACATTATTCACACACCTTACAGATAAAATACTGTTTAGCGCAATACCAATCATTTAGAAACATCTCCGAAAAGGAACAAAAAAAAAATCAACACAAATGACCCCTGTGGCCTCTGTCCGCTCCAGATACATATTATTACTATGTTGCATCAGAAAAAGGTCTTTATGCTGGGTGCTGCTGTGAATGGACAGCTGGAGTTTTAGGGAGTATTGGTATGCATTGAGTTGGATGTAAATTTGAAGTATCTCGAGTAGAGGTGGGCAATATATCGTCTATAAGATACTACTGAAATAGAGTTTTGGAAGATATGCAAATCTACAATATATCGAAGTGAAGAAATGAAGAAAAAGCTGCAAAACCTGCTGCTAAAAATGAAATATCCTTGATGTGTCGTCTCTCAAAAAAGGATATAATAATGTTATTTTTCTGTTTATTCAGGACTAATGTCTTTTTGACAACACAACAATTTAAATTAATACATTTACCAGCACCTTTTTACATATTTGTTATGGCTTGCAAAAATACTTCTTAGTCATCGTTATTTTAATTTGCCCACCCCTAATCTTGAGTTTTGTCAGTAAAATACAGTATATTATTGATGCAGTTTATGTCACAGTATTAGTTTGTTTAAATAAACAATTTAGAAGACTCTGCCATGGCATTGGTAGAAATGGTCCTGTTATTGCTGAGAGGACTGATAACATGGAGTGGATTTCATGTTTGCATTTGTTTTTTCTGTTAAAGGTTAAAGGTTAAACATGCTGAACGTCAGGGGTGAGCTTAAAAATGTGCGAAGCTCAGTTGGTCCAAAGGAATAGAATTTGTGTAATTTCCAGAGGTGGGTAGTACTGTAGAAGTAACTGTACTTCTTGGAGTAGATTTATCATATAGTACTTTTTACTTCTACTTGAGTGATATTATACACTGCAAAAAGTGGCCATCTTGATAAGTTAAATTAGCTTGAAATCAGAATATTTGCCGTTATTTTGAGTAATTTTGATTTCCCAAGTAAAATCATCTCATCAAGTATTATTGCACTTAATATAAGAAAAAGTGAGTAATTACCTAATTTTTTGGTGCAAGAAGTTGTTTATTCTTAATGTAAGTACAAAAATACTTGGCATACCATTGGCAGATAATTTTACTTGGCAAGTTAAAATGACTCCAAATAAGGTCAATAATTCTGAATTCAAGCCAATTTAACTTATCAAGAGATCCCTTTTTGCAGTGTAAGGAAGTATCTGTAAAGGTTTGTAAATCACTGTCAAAAGCTTCATAAAAATAGTTTGTTGTGTACCTTATTCTTCAAAATGACTCCTTTTTAATCTGTTTATGGTATTTTCTTTGGAAAAAGGAGGATTTTCACATTATTTCATGTTTTGTTTCTCATAATCTACGTCACCATTGAAACATAAATCATATTTTTATGCTTAAACAGTCCGCACAGTACTTCTCCAAGTACCTTTTGGGTCATTACTTTTTACGTCTACTTGAGTAAAATCATTTTAAAGTAATGTTGGGCTACTCTACCCACCTGTGGCGATTTCTCAAACAGACCAATGATACGGTTTGATCCAGTTTGATTTGTAACCAGTGTGGTTTATTTTTCTGCGAGATGTATTCAACCAGACTTTAATATCAGCACAATTACAATGGTAATTTTCCCAGGCCTCATCCCACCTAAACACTACGGGCCCATACAAACCAGCGTAAGTATTAATGTATTTTAAAGGTCTGTCCCTAGCACCTGTCGTCCTCCTCTGTGTCACTGAGGGGGTCACAGCCCGTCACAGATGTGGTCTGAGCCAAACGCTTCCGGAAGTGTCCGTTGGGGACCTGCCAGCCTGTCCGAGTGCGAGCCCCTATGTTGATGGTGTTGGAGCGTCCCAGACTGCAGGCCACAGCAGCCTCAAAGGTGAGCGTCTCTATGGGCCCGGTGGGGTCAGGGCTCTGCTCGTCCTCCTGCTCCTGTGAGGCCAGGAAAGGCTCTGAGGGGTAGCGGCGAGGAGGGGAGGGGTTTCTCCTGCGCTCCGCCTTGCTCTCTTTAGACTCCCTCTTGGACTTGACTCTCCTCATGGTCTCTGGGCTGCCCGGCTCGTCCTCGTCTTCAGGCTGGGGGCGGCTGGCCAGAGGAGAGTAGGAGATGTGTGGCCGGGACATGGGCCGCCGGCCGCTGGGAGTGCTGGACTCTGATGTGGAGGGCACTGGACTGTCTGAGCTGTTACCCTGGAAAACAATATCAAAATAATTATATTCACCAACCCAAAGCACACTCATTGGAATTACAGCATCACTAAATACAACTGTTCAATGTCAATGACAAGATTTCAGCTTTCATTTAATTTTAGGAGATTATTACATTGGCAGTTTATTTAGGCTACAGACAAAACTTGGATTTAATGGGTGAGAATGCTTTCCAATTGAACTATTTCAATCCATGTTTTAGATTTTGTCACCAAAAAAGGCAATTTTGGCCATTTTTATGCATACAATGTTTTATTTTTACATGAAACTATATATCTACATTCGTGCTCATAAGTTTACATACCCTTTTAAGTTTACATAGCCTTTTAAGTTTACATACCCTTTTTTCATAAAATATGAATGATAACACAAAAATCTTTTTTCCACTCATGGTTAGTGGTTGTGCAAAGCCATTTATTGTTTATTATTACTCTTTTGAAATCATAATGAAACAGAAACTACTCAAATGTCCCCGATCTAACGTTTACATGACCTCCAACAACTGCCAGGAAAAAGAAAAGAAAAACTCACTTCAGCTGAAATACAGGACTCTCTGAAAAAATGTGTTTGTTTCAAGATGCACAATATGTAAACTTTTGACCAGGGACATTTGGTCAAAAGTTTCTCTCCTCCTCATGTGCTATGGTTTAGACCTGTTTCTGACCTGCTTGTCCTCTGCGTTGGCTCTGTCCACGCTGGAGGAGCGGGACGGCTGTGGGCTCCTCTCCTCAGAGTTACAGTGGGACACATCAGGGGCCAGCAGGTGGCGCCGCTCTCGATCGCTCTGCTGCCGCTCGGACCGTGACACTAAAACAAGAGCGGAGACAACGTGAATAAGAGTGTCATTAGCGGAGGACAGCGGAGTGGAAACGGCAGTGCTCACCAGCAGCCTTGTAGCTCTTGTGACGCGGCCGGTACACCCTCTCCGGACTGGGCTCCTCCTCCTCCTCCTGCCACAGCCCGTTCACTCGCTGGTCTCCGATAGTCGAGACGGAGCGCTTCATGGAGTCGCTGGTTCCCTCGGCCTCCTGGGATTTAACAGGGTCGCACAACACAAGTAACAGACACAGATATACAATCATGACCCTCGTAAGTATTCAGATTTAAAGGAGAAGTAAGAGTGGAAAAAGAACAGATACAGTACCAGTCAAACGTTTGGAAGCAATTTTTATGTATTGTTTTTTTCTTCATTTCAATACTATTTACATTGTATCATTCTCGAGGCATTTAGCTATGAATGAACACATGGAATTATGTGTTCATTCAAAGTACTCTTGTATTGAATAATGAATAATAAGACTCTTGTATTATTACCTGGATTTCATGTTATATCTGCTTCGTCTTTGGATATATTGTATATTTCAAAGTTTCAAGGTTCTATCATTCTATTTTTTAGTATTTAGTATCTTAGCTCTGTATTTTATACTTGTAAATGTGTACATATTCTCAGATATGTACTGTATATACCAGAGTATATATCCGGATTTCTTTCTTTATTCTATTCCCACATTTATTATTTTGTTGTAGTTATATTAAGATTGTTATTGTTTATTTTAAGATTACTATTCGAGCTGCTGTTAGTCTTAGGAGGCGTGGCTCAATAAAAACTTTCTCTCATGGCATGATCTGTGGTGGGACTCCTCATGTGTGTGTGTGTGTGTGTGTGTGTGTGTCCTCATGTCTGTCCTTAAGTGTGTGTTGTCTTTGCACAGATCTTTAGTCTCAAAAGATTAAAAATCCTCTAGTGTGTGGCCACCTTAAGTCTCTAAGTTTGCAAACTTAACTTTCTTCTCTGATGGCACATTTTCCTGACTTTTTGCACCCCCCCTGTGTGATCCTGTCTTAAGAGTTGTTGTAAGTGATCTATCCATTGTGAGATCAATAAAGAACTATCTTATCTTATAGAAACAAAATATTTTTCAAAATTTTAAATTGTTCTAAATAGCCACTCTTTATGCTTGGCATTTTCTCAATGAACTTCATAAGGTAGTCACTTGAAAGGGTTTTCAACAGTGTCCAAAACGGTAATCAAACAGAAAAGAAGAATCTGTTTCACCTTTTTTGCTTAAAACCTAATCCCATGTGTTCATTCCTGCCACTGCACATTGTAATTGGATGACACTCCTAGTGGAGCTTTTTTCAGTTAACTATTAAGATTACGTTTTGAGTTGAATTATGGTTAAGGCTAAGGTTAGGGGCAGGGTTGTGGTTAAGTTTAGGGTTAAGAAAAGGATATGCTGAAGGAAAGAGCAATGTAGGGGGTGTGGTCATGGCAGAACTGGGTTGGAGACGCCATAAGTGATTGCCTGCAGTGGAAATCAACAAAATACAGTCTTGAATTAAAAGAAAAAACAAAACATAAAAAAGTGTTTCCAAACTTTAGGCCGGTACTGTAATAACACTTACTTTTCCTTTCACAAGCAGCCAAACCATTGCTGTGGAAACCTTTCATGCTTTCAGTGCAAAAAGTGCAGTCCATAAACTTGGGAGATCATAAATAATGCAGGAAAAAAACAATGCATTCCGACATCTGTGGTCTGCAGCAGCCCTCTCCAAACGCCTTCACGCCATAAGAATCAAGGCATTCTGAAGCCATGCAGACACCGCGGTCCCTCAGATCTGTGACAAAGTGTGTACCTGCAGCTCTACAGCCAGACGGGGCAAAGAGGAGGCCCGCAAACACAGGCCCCTGCCCAGTAGCTCCAGTGGGACTACAAGGCCCCTAGTGCACTGGACCACCTGGCACACACACACAAGAGAGCAGGGCATCGAGACACATGTGGCGTGTCCCGGGCCATTTCAAACTGATCGCTACCCACTCAGATACCAGTCCTATTTCAGCCCTAAACGTTCAGCGAGTCAACAAGACTTAGAAAATGACGAGAAGTAGGTCAACATAAAAAGTACTGCAAAACAGGGGCGTCGAAACATTCACACTCACAACTAGGGTGACCACGCGTCCCACCGATTTAGCTAATGTCCCACTTTTTAAATGTTATTGATGTCAAATGAATGGTACTGAATAAAGTTACATTTACATAGAGAATAACAAACTATCCATAGCAGGGCATTAAAAAGTCATTAAATGTATGTAGTTAAAACCTTAAAGGTCATTGAAAAGTATGACATTTGGTACCTGCAGGCATTAAAGCTACATGTCTTTGAAGATAATATTACTTGATCTTTCATGGCCTAAATTAATAAAAGATAAAGAAAGTATGGTCCAAAACTAGCCTGGCCTTAGCCATCCGTAAACTCCGGTCAATTATCATTTCCCGACATGTTACAGCCTGGGTTTGATCTCAGTGGCTGCGATACATCGGTTGAATTTCTTCGGACCATTCAGCGAGTGGGGGAGGCGGGTGTTGTAGGTGACGTCAGGCATATGCAGGAAATGATAATACAGATGGCTAAGGCCAGGCTAGAGATTGGGTAAAATCAGATCCAATTGTTTCGAACTTTAAAAGGAGTTGACCCCTCCCACCTGATAACGGAGCTCAATAGTGAAGATCCAGAGCCTCTGTACGACATGAGTATGAGAGTATGGTGAGACCAGGCTAGTCCAAAACACATTCAACTGCATGTTTTGCTGAAAATTTTGTCCATTTACAACTTTCTCCACAGTTCTCCACAATATCACTCTGGGATAGCTCCCATCAAATCCAACCGGGCAAAGGAGGGACATTCAGCAGAATACTTTGATCTGATTGGCCGAAGCGCAGCTACCGTATATCCGGTAAGTAAAAATGCACAAAGCCACAAAGCACCTCTGGTTGTTGTTCTTTCAAAAAAGAAAACCGTGGTTTCTGCTAAAACAGATTTGATAGCAGCAGCTACGAGTCTAGAGTGCCATGTTTTATTTTGCTTCAGCTCGGCACTCGCTCGTAAAACCTGGATGTGCCGCCCTAAACAAAAATACTGCGATGTGATTGGCCCAAACCACTGCTGGTTTGGTATGATAGCGGCGGCGAGAGTGGTACAAGATGGATTCTTGTGTGTTTGTCAACTCACAAATGCCACGAGAATTCAGTAAACAGAAAAGGTTACCTAAATAAACCCTGATCCACAAACAAAAAAATTACAATAATGGGTATCCTAACTTCCTGGGTTAGAAATATTTGTGACCAGTGTTTTTGGGCCAAAAAATTGCTTTACTTTGATTCTGAAATTCATTCCATCTAAGTTTGAATTTCTCAAGTCCCTCCATGCCCCACCGCATCAGACTTCTACTAGTATTTGAGGTGGTCACCCTACTCACAACACTATCAGCACAACTGCAAACAGCTAACACATGACGTTTAAGGCAAGATATTTACACACTGTTTATCTAACAAGAGAGAAAACAGGGAGGAGAGAAGAGGAGACGAGGTGCTCTGTCTCCCCACAGGAATAAAAGACAGATTCAGAGAACAAAATTAGACAAGTCATTGAAAGAAATGACAAAATATTCTAAATAAAGTAGGGCTGCACAATATATCACAAAGTTGTAAATAAAACTACTGTATCACAATATTAGGTGATGCAATATCTGTATCTCAAAAAAACACAATATATTACAAAATCAGTAAAGTTTTCAGTGTTAAGATGCAATCTTTTGTCAACTGGACAGGTTTTAGATTTGATATCATCATCAGCTAGGAGTTGAGACTGGAATCGACATTGGGCCTCACCTGAGTCAGTCTGTGTTGCCTGATTTTCTTTTTTCCCAATCTCGAAACAATTTTAGGCTGTCTCTGCCAAAATGATCTATAATTACTTTATGTAGGTTAAAGTCTTCAATATGTAGTTCTATCTTAGCCTTGTTTTGGTGTTTAGGAATAAATTATAATATAACATCGACATAATATTGTTATCATGATATTGCACAACAATATTCCTAAAATAACAGCCCTAAAATAATGCATGTTTTTAAAAATATATCACCCATATTCCAACCAGTGAGCAGCTGCCGCGTTGTATCCACAATGCACTATATTTGTAACATGGTAAAAATAAATGTATTGGTTTTGTTTACCAGATTCTCCGTTGGTCCGGGATCAATGTTAGCGCTCATGGGCTGCAAAAATAGCTCCTGTGGTGAGATGGGGCTGAGAGCCACAAACCCTCCTCTGGTCCTGCATTTGAAGAGGGTCACATTAATATGAAGAACACCCCTCACACACACAGGTCACGGCTGTAGGGCCTCAGGACTAAAACTCACAAAGCAGAGCCGGCGCTGTGGGCCAACATGGGCAGGGGCTGGTTGTTGCAGAGAATGTCTTCAGGAAGAGTGGAGGCATCCAGGCGTTTGAACATCAGGGCGCTCTTCTGAAGGAGGCAGAAACACATGACTTTAGCGTGACGTCACAGTGAAATAAGGATGGCTTGGGTCGGTATTGCACTTCACTAGGCAGAAATACAGGATTAAATGATGTGCTGCAGATCTTTGTGGCTGTATATGACACATTAGACAAAATGTTCATTAAAACATAAAGATTTTGCTATAATTTAACCTAGTTTTGACATTTTTTGCTGTTTATTTTTTCTCTTCCTTATTGGACTCAAGTACAACATGACATACGTATAAGTGAAATTAGATGATTTTTCAAAATGACTCAAATTAAGATAAAGCATTCTTAATTTGAGTAATTTTAACTTACCAAGATATAATCTTTTACTGTGACAATAACAGTAATTATAAATATTGGGAAAAGCTCCCTGAGAAAGACATAGGACCCACTGAAAAGGCTTCCATGACTAGGGCTGGGTACCGTTAAACGATACCAGTACGGTATCGAAAAAATAATGAAGGTACTACCGGTATCGAAAAATAAATTGGTACCGAAAACAGGTACCGAAAAAATATTTATCTATTAGAAAGCAAATTTCTCTTCCTGGTGGGTCTGAGACTGCACTAAAGAAAGGACTCAGGTGTTTCAGCTCAAATAAATGATAAAAACACTAAAAGAAACAGTATTTTACAGAATAAATGATCATTATTGTTCTGTTTTATGGTTCTACAGCAAAACTAAAAATCAAGCACGAGGATAAATGACTCGATTTGAGAATATTAGTCTGGTTTAGAGCAGGTTTGACTAGATTAGACATATTTACTACTGTCATCTAGATTATTTGGTTTATTTCACAATTTTTGCTGATTCTAAGGTAATCTCACTTGAATTAGGAAACTAAACTGCCAAAAGACTTAAAAATTAATTTAAATAAAAAAAGCAGAAATCTATTGAAGAAAGTCAAAACAAGTGGTTAGAATTAGGTCAAATGAGCCACTAAGTCTTAACTCAAAACAGCTCAAATTTAGATAAATAAGATGAATTTGGGTAATTTAAACTTAAAATATTAACTTTTTTGTGTAGATGACCAATAATTTAGTATAGGTATCGAAAAGGTATCGTTCAGGTATCGGTATCGTAAACCAAGTATTGTTAAGGTACTAGTATCGAAAAAACATGAACGGTACCCAGCCCTATCCATGACCCACTCTTGGGTCCCGACCCACCGGTTGAGCACCACTGACTTGAATCACCTGAGCTTCAAGCTGCTGCCTGAGCTTCTTGGCCTTGTTCTGTTTGAAGTAGTCCATGATCATCATGGAGGCGTAGATCTTCCCCACGGTCATGTCGGTATCTGCGGGAAAGGACACGTCACAAGCGTTCTTTCACTGTCCACAAAACACTTCAACATTTAGGTTCTTCTCATGCCTTTGTTTATGGGCACCAGCAGGTCTAAGGTCTTCTGAGGGAGGTATGGCCAGATAATACTGATCTCCTTCTGCAGCTCAGTGTCCAGAGCCACGCGGTCCTCACCTCCTAAAATAATACACAGGTAAAAAACATACTACACCAGGGATCTCCAACCAGTAGCTACTGGTAGCTCGCCAGCCCTTTCCAAGTAGCTCGCAAAAAGACTTTTTACATTTCTACAGATGCATTTTTTTGCTCTGAACAAAACATGTCCAAACAATTAGGTGAATAGGCCAATACACTACAAAAACTACAAATCAAGTCTACTGTCATCTAAGTTATTTGGCTTATTTCATGGCACTTCTGGATGGTTTTAAGGAAATATTAAAAAATTGAATTTATATTCTGAATTTGAGTCATTTAAACTAATTTACATATTTATTTTTTGCAGTGTAGTAAAGTATAAATTGGAAACTAACTACAGTCATTTTCTTTTATTGTTGTGAATTATCATCTTGTCTCCTAGAGGCCTAGTTACATATGTTTCTTTGAAGCATAGTAAGTAGCTCTCTGCCATTTTTGTTGTGCAAAAGCTCACGGAGTAGAAAAGGTTGGAGACCCCTGTACTATGCCATTATGAATTAAGATGTACAAAAACTGACATTTCAACGTATGTAAAAAATATAAATTATAAGATGCAAGAAGCAATACTGCCATACACAGGCACATGCCCGACAATGGGTGATACTCATTGCATACTGTACTATTACACTGCAAAAAGTATTATGGAAATAAGTAAAGTTTTCTTGGAATAAAAATAATTTTCCCGCGATTTGAGTAACTAATTTCAAGAAATCTACCAATGTTTTGCCACGTTTTTACACTTAAATGAAGAAAAAAACATCAGCAACAATCTTATTCTGAATTTTTAAGCTAATTTTGAGTGCAATTTGATACCTTTTCTTAATTTAAATGTAAACTTTCTTGATTGAACACTCTCTTGATTTCTTAACTTAGTTTCTAAAATCAAGGGCTTCAAGAAAATATGTAAGCATTTTTCCCCCCTTTCCTTCAGATTTACCTGTTTTAGGCACTGCTATGGATATTTATAATCATCTCTACACACTGTTACTCAGTTTTGCTTGAAAACCCAACTGCTCAAATAAAGAATGATGATGATAAAAACAAAATCAGACAAAACAAATAACAGTAGCATCTGACCTCTGGCGATTTTAATGTCCAAAGCGGTGCGGATGAGAGACATAAGTGTGGAAGTAAAGTGAACGGTCATGTCCTCGTCCACGGGCATGTTCATCAACACCAGCCTCTGATCCCAGAAGACATTAGGGTTTCATTAATTGCATAGAAAGTGATACACAATGATGTGTTCTTCCATTTACCTTATAGGCGATCTTGGCTGGACACTTTTTGCCCAGTCCCAGCGGAGGGGACATGTGCGTGGACATCTCATACATGGCAGTGTAGTGAATGCGCCCACTGTCGGAGAAAGGGAGAAGATTCAGCAGCCAAAATGCAACATGACATTTGGTGCACACTGACTGCCCTCTGTTGGATAACACCAGAACTGCATCGCTGTACCCGTTCAGTACTTGGTGAAAATACACGTTATTTCATTTTTTCATTCATGTAATCTTTAAGTGCAGACACAAAATTCATAGTTGTGCCTGTACTCTCTCAAGCTCAGCTGACGGAAGGTGCTTTCAACATCCAGATATATTTTAGTGCTACAAAATATGAAGTCACTTGTTCTTAAAGGTTCATTGTGGAACTTTTTATGCAATTTTTTTTCCTTTTTTTTTTTTTTATCTGGAAACCTTTGATGGAGTACATTGGAGAGGATGCAGCCAACACCTTGATGAAAGGTTATGCCCTTGTGTGAGTCTATATCCATCTGATTATAAGTACCCCAGATTTGTGTGAATGGGTGTGTGTGCGTGTGCGTGCGTGGGTCTGGGTAATGGGGGATATCCTATTATTGTTGTACTGTAATGTAATTATCATTAGTTTATGTATTTTTTGTGTATATATTTTGTGTGCTGTATTGTTTACAATCATTTACAGCTGTAATATATGATGATCTATGGCAAAAATAAAATAAAAGAAACTAAATAAAATGAAAGAAAGAAAGGCCTCTGTGATCCTCCAAGAGGATTGTTTTAGGGTGACTGGTAGGTTTTCCCTGCGTTGTCATGGAGATGGTCCATCAGCAGAGAAAACTTACCAGATGCCCTAAAAATGGATCTTTGAGCGCTATTAAACGTTGCTGTGATGAAAAGTAAAACTGCCATCTAACCACCCATACAGCCACTGGGTCAATAAAAGATCCAATATGCACTAGTATCAAGTTTTCTTTGATTAAAAAGTTCCACAATACCCCTTTAAGTAGAGCACCTAAAATGTACACTCTGTTACTTTCCACCACTGCTGTAAACCCAACAAATCTGTGTGTTTATTCATAAATCTTTCAATTCAACCACAGTAGCATGAAAAAACTCCTACCATGCCAGACGGTCGTACTCTCCCCAGATTCTCACAAACTCATCCAGGTGATGGGGACCAAGTATCGAAGAGTCTCGTGTTAGGTACTCAAAGTTGTCCATGATCACAGCCACGAACAGATTCAGCATCTACGGATAATACCAGAGATTAGGAAAAAGTAACTAACGAAGCAAAGAGAAACGCCATTCGTACCAGAAAAGAGCTGAAGAAGATAAAAGAGACAAAATAGCAATAGGCAAAGTCTGTCCCACAGGTGGCCTCTGGGTCCGGGGAGGTGTAGGGCGCGAGGGACTCGTCCGGCTCGCACTTCTGACCCGACCGACAGGCCAACATGATCTCCTGCCACGATTCCCCTGTGGCACTCCTACAAAAAAAACATAAAAGCTTTGCATTTTCAGCTCATCAAAATGTATTACCGTACTGCTTAACGGAAGTCCAAACCTGAAGAGCAACATGAGAGCGCTGAAGAAGGTTTTAAAGTTGTTGTGTCGGTTGATGTGGCTGGTGTGGCTGTTGTCGTTGAGTTTGATGTTTCCAAACACCTGTGAGAATATTAGAGTAAAAAGAGACACTGCAGGGGAATAGGGGATATTCAGGGTTCCCACTCCTGACTTGAAATGATTTTCCAGGTCATTTCAAGGTTTTTCCAGGACATTTTAAAGTCAAAAAATGGATTTTTGAATAATATTTATATATCCCATCACTTTCCATGTGTTCCGGAGCATTCAAGAGCACATTTCTTTCAATCATGTGGCACGTTCCTATATTTATCTATTCTTATATAAATTGATGTTTAAATGAAGTTATGAACTTCACCCATAGGCCTAAGCATATAAATTAATATATAGGGTAAAAAGTAAGTAAATATAGAGGCGGACAGGCACAAAATATATCTGAACAGACAAGCGAAGGGAGTAGCAATATTTTCAAGGAAAGATTTTTTGGAGTATTTGGAATATTTTGATATTGAAAAAGCCAGTTATTAGTGAAAAAAAATCTTGTTTTAGCGGGTTCAAGGTGGAATAAACAAGATTAGGAATTAGACATTGAAAAATTGTTCTGGAAAAACCTTCACAAATACTGTTAAGTACAAGACTGGACAATTCAATGGCTGTAAATCTATAGAGGAATGTTGAATCTGTGAATTAGCCAAAAACCTTACTGTGAAGATTTGGCAATTTATTTGTTTACTGTTTACAAGTGTATGTTACGAGACTAAAGCTGGACACACACTAGAGGATTTTTAGCCAGATGTTTAGTCTGAGGAGGCGTGGCTCAATAAAAGCTTCCTCTCATGGCATGATCTGTGGTGGGACTCCTCATGTGTGTGTGTGTGTGTGTGTGTGTGTGTGTCCTCATGTCTGTCCTTAAGTGTGTATGGTCTGTGCACAGATCTTTAGTCTCAAAAGATTTAAAATCCTCTAGTGTGTGGGTACCTTAAACTGGCCCCAAATAAAAAAAATGGCTGTAGTATTTTCCCCTTCAGAGATGGAAAATGGAAGGTAACATGAGAGTCTCAAATGAAAGTTTGGAGAGTATATGCTGATTACAAAGGTGTGAGTTTTGTTGGAAGAATATGGTCAGGTTTTTTATTACACCTATTCACAAAAGGCATCATGGCAGTGGAGATTCACGCCAGAGACTTTGTGGCTCTTCAGGTGCCAATCATTTTCATATTTGCTAGGATTGCTCACTTTTAAGATAATGTGAGTTTGGGAAATGTTCATGCAACAAATTGGGGGGAAAAAGGATCAGAGGTTGGTCCCGATGCTGTTGGCAGCCAGTAACAAAGCCATAACCAGGAAGTGGCTAAAACCGAAGCCTCCAAACTTTGAAGAATGGATCAGCAATAAAACAAAAATGTATAACATGAAAAAGCTCTCATTTATATGGAAGCCAGTTTCCACCATAAAAAAAGCCCTAAAGGATATCATAAGATTCTAAATCATAATTATTAAGTTTAAAACACAAAATTATGACTTTTAAATGCATCCTACGAATTCAAAATTACAAGTAGTAGGTAATAATTTTGTGTTCTAGACTTTCAATCTCAAAATTATGACTCCCTGTTGCACTTGCGGCTTTCATACATTTACCCTCATAATTAAATAGGATGGAGGTGTTTACTTCTTTAGACACAGTGTCCTTCCTACAGGGCCCCTCCCATTGAGAGTCTTTCCCGCTCCAACAGGGTCCTTTTTGCTCCACTAGCCCGTTCTTTTCGGTCTATTCTTGTTCACTGCCACACGAGTTCGGTTTGTTTTGTTTCTGCCTTTTTCTTTTGTTGATGGGGCACCTGTTTCATTCACGCATATCCTTTTTGTGTTAACATGCCGGGGCTGCAGGGTTGGTCGATGTTGAGTCGACATCGCAATTTTGAACACTGCAACTGCCTAACTTCAAAGGCTGAAGTTTTTTCTTTTTTCTTACCCCAGCGTTTCATGAGGCTGAAATTTGGTAAATGAGTGCTGCTGCAATGTCTAAAGGCAGTTTTGGAGGTGTGTTTTACTGACAATACTGGTACAGTGACAATAAACAATAATATAGGTCACCGCAATGAAAAGAATGCAGGATTAGTTGATCTTGACATATTTTTTTTCATGATTTGGCATCTTCGCTTTGTAGATAATTACTGTGATAACTTTGTTAGTGGCAAAAATTTTGTCCAAGAAAATTGTGAGACAATAATTTCCATATCGTCACATGCTGTTTTTATGTGTCTTTGATGTGTTGTGGTGTTATGTGTCCCCTTTTTGTTTTTGTTTTTCCCTTTTCTGTGTTGTTAAATAAAAAAAAAAAACTAAAATAAAGAGGGATATGCTCTGTAATATTTGGTCAAAGCCCATAATGTCTGATTTTAGGTAAGATCATTGTCTTGGGTGGATGGAAACTACATTTATTATAACAGTACACCTTGAAACTGTTCTATACTGTCTAAAATGTAAGGAAGTATAATTACACATCATTACCTGCATTCCAATGATGGCGTATATGAAGAAAAGCATCCCGATGAGAAGGCAGACGTAAGGGAGAGCCTATAGGGACAAGGATAGAAAAGTACAATTAGAACAAGAGTATCACAACTGAATATATTGTTCATAACAGAATGTTCATGATTAATGCACAGAAAGTTAAGAGAAAGGCGATCAATTAATCGATTAAAGAAATTAAACAGAATGTGCATCTTTAGGTCCTGTCACTGAGAAAGAACTGCGTGTAGTTTTTTTAGTTTCATCAGATTCAAATGAAACGAGATTTCGAGATACGGCTGTTTTTCATGACAATCAAATCAAATTTTCACCGTGGTCTGTTATTGATGACGAGAGAGTCAAAACCTTCTTGGAGATTCTCAAAAGGTTTGGACTCTAGGATGCCCAGTCCATGTGTGGAAGTGATCTCATTCTGTATCACATTTTCCACCAATTGAGCCTGATGAATCTTGGCAGTATCTTGAAATATTAGGCAAAGAAAGGCAGAAAGAATCAATTGAACCGGGTCATTCAGATTATTCAGAGCTAATCTCACTCATTGGGCACATAATGTCGGTGAGAATGCAGTAATTATCCAATAGGACACTTATATACAGTATTTGCTTAGTTAAATCAGGGATAGCTTCCATTCCATTTTTATCCATTCTGTTACATTCTTAAATGCATGTTATTCTTGATTTTCTTAAATGTTAATGCTCCTGGAAGTAGTCAAAAATATCTACAGTGAACTGGATCTTGAGTTCAGGGCTGTCGACAATCTTTCTGGGGCCTAGCCACACTTGGGTCTTTCCCCCATGTTCTAATATTTGTGTGTGGAGAGTCCTTTATGTGGGAGGTGCTTGCCTTGTATGCTTGTCTGAATGTCGTGACTGTATCTGTTTCCTTTTTTGTTTTTCTTTGTTACTAGCTCATTAACTTCCATTTATTATTTTTCTCTTTTTTTCTATGCTATGCTGTGTTTTGTTTCTCACATCTCAAGGGGTTATCCTTCTAATAAATAAATAAATAAATAAATAATGTCAGGATTCATTGGGCTCTCATTGTGAAAGAGTGGTTCAGGAGCATGAGGTGGATTGTTTGCCACAGAGTCCAGACCTTAACGCCACTGAGAATCGTTGGGATGAGCTGGAGAAGGCTTCGTGCAGTGGTCACACTCCCCATCATCAATACAAGGTCTTGGTGAATAATTAATGGCACAGTGGATGGAAATAAATCTTTGGACATTGCAGAAGCTTATTAAAACAATGCCACAGCGAATGGTGCTCTAATCAAAGCTAAAGGCGGTCAAACGTGCGTATGGCATTGTTTTTGGCAATACTTATGAGAAAAAACATGATTCAATATTTTTTTCCTGTCTTGTGCAGCCCTACTTCTACCATAGTAGTAAAGTTCAGAAATAAAACACCCCAAAAAACTTAATAGTGATTTACAATTAGCACATGCCATTATTGTGTAATCAAATGAAATGAAATATGAAGCAAAATATTCACCTTAAAAGATTGCACAAAGGTCCATAGGAGTATCCGTATGGTGTAGCCCTGGCGGAGCAGCTTGATCAACCTGGCCGTGCGGAACAGGCTCATGTTGACAGACTGGACACACACACACACACACACACACACACGCAAGCGAGCGGTTAAAGAGAGCGCGGCACGAGGCGAGGAGACACCAAAACCACCAGGACCGGGGCGGCAGACAGAAGGCACAGACAGGAAGCACAACACAGATGGCCAAATCCAACACAACAGGACTAAAGTAGTGTCTGCAGAGAGAGTAATTCATGAGGGAACTCGAGAAGAACGGATCAGCTCCACTCAAGGCCAATCCAGTCTGTTCTTCGGGTCAAAACGCTGTGAAAAAAAATGAAAATTCCTTTGGCAGGTACCTGTAAGTCGACTACTATCTCCGTGATGCTGCCAAGTACGGTGATGAAATCAAAAATGTTCCAAGTATCTCGAAAGTAGTTCTGTAAAAAAGAAAAGGCATTGTCTTTGAAGTGACAATAGACAAACTAGGGCTGCACAATATTGAAAAATTGAAAACTATTTTACTAGTGTCGATGTTGTTTGTTGTTCCATTCAATTTTAACACTAATCTTAAGAAATTTGTTTTTCAGCAAATAGTATGTTTTTTGGCTAACTTCCTGTTGGCCAGGGTAAGGTAATGACCACTTCCTGTCCACATTTAAACGTAAATTAAAGGTAAAATAACATTTGAAAAACAGAAGAAAACTTAAATAAATGTCAAGCAAAGTGTGTTTCATAAAAATGAATTCAGATTGTGTTGTGCGATTTTACCATCTGTTAGCATCAAAGTAGCTTTAGCCTTTAGCTTCAGGGCTAAAACATCTACATTTACAAACACAGACGTCTCCTCTGGTGATTTACATCTTGTGTTACGGTTTTAAATTGTAAGTGATTATCCAACAACTGCATGTTTTTAGCTACATACTGTTTAAATATTTATTTATTTCAACAAGGCATAACTAACTCTTCATAGGAAAAGGAAACCCGAACAGGAAGTTTCTAAGCATTGTTCCGTGCACAGAGCCTTTTGTGTGAAAACAAGACTAAAAAAAACAAACAAAAAACACCAAATCAGAACCAAAACAAGGTTTAATTGGAATTAAATTTTAACTAAAAGTAAACGTTTGCACATTTACAAGTTCCTTGCATTTTGAGTTAAACATGTGTCATTCTCAGTCAGCTGGAAGACTTTAGTGATTTTGCGATAGATTGTTCTTGCGATACACATATTGCGTCACAGAATATTATTATATGATCTTTTTTTACAATATAATGAGCAGCCCAATCATAGTCAAGACTTTCCAATTTATAGCAGCTCACCACAAAACCAAAAGCCATGATCTTCAGGATGCACTCCAAAGAGAACAGCACAGTGAAAGCAGTGTTCAGATGCTTCAGCACGAAGTCGTACTCTGCTGGAGCTGAGTAGTACTGAAATGAAAAAACACACATAAAAGTTAACCTTATCCAGCCAAAAAGTTAAAGTGATAGTCTGTATGTCTAAATGTATTACAAGCTTAATATAATCCATACAATTGACCGCTACGCCTGCTAAGCAAAGTAGCTCAGTGGTTAGCGCTTGTGCTTCACAGCTAGAAGGTCTCGGGTTTGATCCCGGGCCAGGATGGGGCCTTTCTGTGTGGAGTTTGCATGTTCTCCCCGCGTCTGCGCAGGTTTCCTCCGGGTGCTCCGGTTTCCCCTACCGTTAAAAACATGTACAATACGAGAGGTCGCAATGTCGTCACGTCCGGGGCTTCGGTAGGCAACATGAATATTTTAAATGAGCAATAATAGTAAATAATAGTTTGATGATAGGCAAAAACATTGTTCACAAACCAAACATTGCTTCTCTGGCGTGGTATCAGATCTGTGATTTACATAAACAGCGCCACACGTCTGAATGCATCAGCTGTTTCCTACCAGTCACCAAGACATCCGCCGAAAATTGTGGAAGAAAACACTAACAGCAATCGCTCCTATAGATCAGGATGAATGAGAGTGTTTGCGTGTACGACTGTGGGACAACGGGTGGAAATTCCAGTCCAAGGCTAAAATCCGGAGTGGTGTGTTTACATGCGTGAGTCTCATGTGTGTTCATTAACATGCACTGTCCCAACCAACTAAACAAAGAAACAAAAAGGTATTTTGATGTAAAGTAAGTAAGTAAGTCCCGAATCAGAATCCCAGTTGTCATAGCTTTGAGCAATGGGAGAAGTTTTCCTCTGAGCCGGTCTGTCAATCAATCACAGGGAATAAGGAGGAACTATCAGATCCAATCAGGAGCGGAGGGAGCTAGATTGTTTACAAAAGGACTTTGTTTGTAAACATTCTGGGCTTAACTGGAGGTGGAAAGCTAGATCTCTGTCTATTTCCATTGTAGCTGTTGTCAAAGTAATGATAAACAAATGTCTAACTGTTGTTGGAAATAAATATAGATAAATCCTTATTTTATCGTCTCAAATATCATTCCTCTTGTTCTTGCTCCTTAAGCCACAACAGGATGACATTTTGTAGTTGTAGTTTTACACTTATAATCGGTAGTTTTAGTTTAATCTTATTTCTTTTGCTCACTTCCTGCCTCCAGCTGATGTCACTGATGATGTAACCAGTGAAAGGGTCGATCTAAAACAGGGAGTGCTAAAATTTGAATTGTTATTTGTGATCCAAAATTCATCCTTAAGTTAATGCAATCAAACAACAAATCGTTGCCAGTTATTTATTTATTTTATCCCAAATGTAAGTTTTTACCATATATTACTGAAGGACAAAACTCATGCTATTTCATTCCTAGAAAAAAACATAAGGAACATCAGGAATGGAGCCTTTAAGTTTGTGGACAAATCAGACAAAAACAAAACAGGTGTATTTTGTAATCAGTTATTTCAAAAACTGAAATAACTGAACAAAATTTAGGCTGCTTTCCATCTCCACTCTGACATCAATACTGAGCATTTATACCTACAGTCTTGCATGTCAAAAATAAGTTCAACAGAACCTTTAAAGCTGCAATAATGTAAAGTTACAGAATATTCCCTACTATTCCCTGCTACTCTTTAGGGGGCAGGGTTCATGCTAGTACCGTCTGGCAGATGGAAACAAAAGACAAAGCGGGTAGACCAGGCACTGGGCTGGAACTGCCAGTGGAAAACTGGTATTAGTATGAATGAATGCTGCGTGTGAGTGATGGTGGTGTTCAGAGGGGCTTCTGTCAGCCTATCCCAGGGCAGTTGTGGCTCAATCATAGACAGTGAAAACAGTGGATGTAGGGGGCATGGCTCATAGTGTTCGATGCAGGCTAAAGGAAGCTCAATCATTAAATAAATATAAAAATGCTAAAAAGCTTCACGGAGGACAAGCTAATCCTACGTCGATTGTTTTTACGGTTCAATGCATAGCTTGCAAGCTTGCAAACTGCTAACCAAATGTGGTGATGACTGAATAATCCCTTGTGAGGCACTTTGTGACCTACAGGAATGGTACTGTTTTATTTCCTTTGTGTGTATTGAATAAGGGCTGTGGAAATATTGGTTTGTTCATGTTTTTTCTTTTTGAACTTCAGCAGCAACTTTTCATCATTCCTCTCACTTTATTCTAATCATAGGAATATTTTTAGTTTTACTAAGAAGGAATGTCAACATTCTAAATTTTTGAGTCATGATTATTGTGAGAAAAAATATTGCGATTTTACGACTATTCGGAATTAAGGAAGAAAATACAGAGAATTTCTCAAAATCCAACAAAAAGTACTGTCCAAATAAAAAGGAAAATTGCATTATATATATATATGTTTATTTAATGTTTGTTTAGTTAAAAATCTATTTAATATTCACTTATGTAAATAAAACCTTTACTGTGACATAACAAATGCAGCGCAGCACATGGTTCTTTTGGGGCTCTTCCTTTGGCAACGGTTTGCAATTACCATGCAAAGATGGATA